>JAAAKG020142493.1:0-11596 GCA_010014905.2 Druon quercuslanigerum
TAATGCTTTTTAAAATATTTCGCACTGTCTCAGGAGCAACGTCACGCTCATCACTAGCTCGACGTAAACTAAGGTGTAAGTTTTTAACAAATGCTTGGGCTATGTCCACCTGCATCTCCTGAGAACCTGCAGACTTACGCCGACCAGTTCTCTGAAGATCCTTAATAGATCCATGATTCATAAAGCACCTGACAGTTCTTTCAATTGTTAATTTTGAGACAGGATTTAACCCTTCTCCATTATAATAAGTGCGTTTACAAAGCAAACGAACTTGATCATAAGATCGAACTCGATCTGCTCAACTACGCATAATTAATACAGATACCGTTTCTCGTTCTGAAAGTTTAGCTTGCGCTATAATAATCTTTTAGCGAAAGATAGTAAGTATGTACTCGTACTACGTAAACTTAGCTTCGATTCGTCATATTCGTATGGAAAAACGGTACAGGACTTATAGTATCGCCTTAGGTATTCAATTAGCTATGGTAGAACGAAAGTAGCGGGGGTAAAAGGACAACCTGCTTGGAACAGTATTGACTTGTGCTCAGCCTTCACTGTTCTCAATCAAGTTGTAGCATTCTTGATCAAAGTCGCAACACAGTCTTTACGGCAACGGTACTATCAATGAGAGTTAAATTTTTCTTCCAAACAAAATCTTTGAGAAGTGTTGGAGGATTCCAAGTCAGAGCTTTTGAGTTCAAAGAACCCTTCTAAGCAAGATTGGAAAAACGCCGCGAAACCTCACAATCTTCTAAATACAGGCATCGCTTTGGAAACAAATCTGGATTTATCTAAAATCGAGGAGGAAAGATTGCTGAGTGGAACATACGTAGGGCAAGAAAACGACAGTAACGAAGGTAAGCTTAATAGATTTTAGAACTACGAGCAATAAATAAACGACAGAGTCGTCGACGACAAACGATTGTCAAACAGAAACGACAGAAACGATAAGAGTATACGTTTAACAATTTTCTTTTGTTTGTTCTCAAATACAGACGTATCACTCTAACACAACGAAGATCTAGGCGCAAACGATGGTCAAGCTCAAAATATAACGAGGAGTAAAGCCACTGTCGATAGTGCAAAAATCAAAAACGACAGTGTGGCTCCAAAAACCATACAACCGTGACATAAAAGAAAGTGACGACAGTTCCCGACCAGCGTCTGATCACACACTGGTCGAAAAGCGCATCGAAGATAAAGTCAAAAAGCTGGAGAAGATGATGGATCTGACTCTTGACTTGCATACCAAGATGCAAGGTAATTTGAAGGTATGGACTCAAATTCGAGAGGTTGATCATGTGAAGGTGAAAAATCCTATAATTAAATCGATTGTGACTCTTTCCCCCAAGCGTAGCCTTACATATGCGTTACAAACTTCTAAAACGACAGTATTTCCAACAGATAGTAATAAGAGTCTTACAACAAATATCGACAATTCGGATATAATGAGAAAAATGACAGTTTTCAAAAGGAAAAAACAGATATATGCTATCCTATTCTGACAATCACGATCTACACCCTGTTCAAGAAGACACTCAGACATTTACCAAACAAGTGACGGCGGCAACTAAAATAAAATTTATAGGAAAAAATAGGCTTGACCCCAATAGAAGACGAAGAAAAACGAGACGAAGTGTATAACGCTATCATGTATCAATTACCCGAGATGCAATTAATTTCATTTATGACCTTATTTATTGATAAGAGAAAGAGTAGTCAAGACCGCAAAAGTTCAAAGCCCCCTGATCAAAAAATCGTAGTGGGTACTTGTCCAAAAAATCAAAAGTTTTCGAGATAGGTGAGGCTGAACGAGAAAACCATTGCCACAAGTAAATTTAATGGACCGCTTGAAACTTCAAGTTGAGGTGCGGATTTTTCAATAAACTGTGACCAGCACAATCACTGACAATACTACAGGCAGTGGTTAGGCCAGTCCAACGAATAGGGGCAACAAAATGTTGATGTCCTTGTAATAATAGGCGAAATCATTGAGCTTTCCTGGCAATGTAAAAATTGTTCAAAATATTAAAGGTGGAGGACAGTTCCGTCAATAAATACAAGGCTGCAGATCAGTCTAATTATTAAAGGAAAAGCCAGTCCTGCTACTAAAGGCAATGTTATCGGACTGCCTCGACAATGTCGATTAAGGCAAGACTATAAATCAGTTTGACCATCAAATGCAAGACATGTTATTAGTCCAGTCTTATGTTTTAGAAGTGAATGAATTGATACTGAATACAAGTGATAGTCTCATGTGTCAAAACTGCATGAAATTCAGAAACAAAATGACAATATGAGTGATTGTCTAATGTTTCACAACTGCACGAAATTCAGAAACAAATGACAATGCGAGTGAGCGTCTTATGACTTATAACATGTCTTTCTACTGTTGGCTGGACTGATATATAGTCTCGTCTTAATCTACTGGGCTAATAACGTGTCTTGCCTTTGTTCATTAGACTGATTTATAGCCTTGTCTTAACAGACTGGACTTGATTATTTTCAAAAATCTTCACATTGTCAGGGCAGTCCCAATACATTGCCTTTAGTAGCTGGACTGGCTTTTTCTTTGATAATTCGACTGATCAAAAGTCTTGTTTTTATTGACTAAACTATCTTCCACCTTTAATATTGTGAACAGTATTTAGATTGCCGGAATAGCGCTATGATTTTGCCCATTATTACTAGAACAGTGCCATTTTGTTGCCCTTATTAGCTGTACTGCTAAGACCATTACCAACGCTGGTAAGACCAGGGTTTCTAGTATTGTCAGTGATTGTGCTGATCACAGTTTGCTGAAAAATCTTTACCTCACTTTCAAATTTCAAGCGTGACATTAGATTCGCTTGTCGTCATACTTTTCTCGTTCAGCCCCACCTATATCGCGAACTTTTGATATTTTGGACTAGTACCCGTTAGGAATTTTTGATCAGGAGGATTTGCGCTATATTTAATTAAAATCTCAGCCAATTTAATCGGGGTCGCATTTTTATGTAAATTATGCGGTGTCCTTTCCTAAACGAAATGGCTCTGAAAATAAACGATTTGTTAATAAGAAATAAGAACGCAGAAAAAATAAAAATGTTAATAATCCTGATCAGTTCCTTACGGGAACCCGCAATGCTCCAAAAATTCACCTTGTAAATTGACATGGCACAACTGACAAAGGTATGTGCAATCTCAAACGTGAAGTTGAGTTGGCCAATTTAAAAAGCCGCATTTACAATGATAAAAGTCTTTCCCTCTCATTAGTTGTCTCAGAAAGTTCACAGACTATAATGACGGTACTGACCGACAACTAAATTATAAAGACAAGTATGTTAATTTTATTGTCGATTGTGGCACTACCGAGCGCCTTGGTAATTCGAAAGGAATATTTAGCTACATACGCACGAATACTAACGGCATCATCAAATGTGCAAACAAAGAAAAGCGGGTATTTAGTGATTGGTCCAATACACACAGTAGAAACCCTATTATGCTTGAAAACACTATTTACGCAAATTATCTGTCCAAAAACTTATTATCCCTAAGAAGATTCGCGGAAAAAGGGTTGTCCATCCATCTTGATAATAAGGGTGTGGATATCTTTAATCCTAAAACTAATGAATCGCTAGCGAACGGTACCAACCATAGTCCTTACTGGGTACTTGAATTTAAAGATTAATAAAAATAATACCATAGTAAAATACAACTTTTGGCAAGCCGTATTACTTGCATCTAAACCAAGAAGACAACAGACGGATGTCTTGTGACCAATAACGATAACTATTTATTTAATCTAGATAACGATGGTAGAAAAATAAACATAGCTATGCTCTGCCATTCTCGCATGGGCCACGCGTCGATAGCATACTTGTACAAATTAAAAATTTTAGGGAAGGATAATAAGGATCTTCAATTCTCTACGTTTGACGATAGCATACTCGATTGCGAAATGTGCGCAAAAACGAAGCCATCAAAATGAACGACCATTACAAATTAGACATTCCGAAGTAATGGTAAAAATCTCTTCAGTCACATTTCCCTACGGCTATCAAAATATTTATGTGTTTATCAATGATTTCTCATGACTAAAGCTTGCATATCCTACAAAAATAAAAAAAGAAACGAGTGACTATCTTGAACGATTGATTAAAAGCTCGCGAAACCTACTCGGCGGTCATACTAAAGACGTGTTAACTCGCGAGAGTTTTTAACGACAGTCTGCTTGCCCAGATATACCACAAAATAATGGAGTCTCTGAAAGGTCTAATCAAACCATGCGAAACAGATGCGAGCCACGTAAACCAAATCGAAAGATTCGGGTGCTTAGCCTATTGGACTATAAAGAGAAAGCCAGACACCAAGTTCGCGTCCCGGGCGGTTCACGGAATCCTAGTAGGTTATAGTTATAGTTCAGGATACGTGTTTTTAAATCTGGAATTCGGTAAACTTTTTGAATCAAGAGGTGTTACGTTTAAGGAAGAATTTGTATACGGCTATAGATATAAAAAAACACAATAAGATGTTGGGGTCTTCCTAAAACGAATCAATCATTAAACGTCCATTCTATTAAATTTGAAGAACAAGACTTTATTACCACAAACGACATTACGACATTGGGAACCAAGGGAGAAAAGACTAAGATACCAGGTAGACCACGTGAACGACCGTTAGAAATGCAGGGAGATACCCTTAAACAAAACAAAATACAGTAGAAATGGCAGGACAACAACCTTATGACACTACAAGTCCAAAAATTAGAGACGCGAGTTTTGTTCACTTCTCCGACGCGACGACAGTCTCAGATAACTACGAAGTTCCCACAAGAGAGGAAGAATTTATCAACACAACCGACATGACGAATGGCGAAACTTTATACTGGTTACATCCCACATTGAATAATGATCCTTAAAGTTTTAAACAAGCCATAGAGTCATAAAAAGACATGAGTGGATCAAAGAAATCGATGAGGAGTATAAATCCTTAGAACAGAAATAGTTAAGTGTCGTTATTTTGCAATTATTTTTAATTTCAGCTGCCCTGAAAAGTTAATCATTTTCATTGTTTTAATTTTACCATTAAAAAAGTATGCATCGTATTACAAAACAAAATTTTGCTTTAGAAAATTCTATTACAGCTTGAACAGTTTTTCACAAAAATAATCTATTAACTTTCAGTGATATTTTTTACGATTTAAATTAAAAATACTCATCCTAGCGTAAAGTGGTTCTAAGCAAACTTCTCGATATAATTTAGGCGAAAAATTTGTCTGCATATTACAAGAGCTAATAACAAATTTTCAGTGCGTTTTGCCTTGCACTGTTTTTTAAAACTTTAATTTTTTAATTTTCAAATCCAGGAACTTAAGGAAATGCAAAGAGCCTAGAGAATTCAAAGGAATTCAAAGACATTTATGTAATTCAAGAAATTAAAATAATTCAATAATTTTAAATATGTAAAGAATTTAAATAATTTAAGGAATTCGAAAAATGTATTAAACCTAAATAATTCGAGTAGTGTAAAGAATTCAAAAAACTCAAAGGATTTAAGTAATTCCAAGCATTCAAAGAATTCAAAAAATTTCAGAAATTCGAAGAATTTAAACAATATGAAGAATTCAAGTTGTTCCATGAATTTCATGGATTGGAAAAATTTAAGGAATTCGAAAGTTTCCAGTAATTCGAGGAACTTAAGCAATTTCATGAATTGAGAAAATTCGAAAAAATTTAGGAATTCAAAAATATCAGTAATTCCAAGAATTTAAAGAGTTCACAGGATACCAAAAATGCAGGTAATTTTAAAATTTTCAAATTTTTCGAAGGATTTATAGAGTTTAAAGAATTTAAGGAATTCATATAATACTAGAGATTTTAGTAATTTAAGTCATGTGAAGAATTCAAGGAATTAAAAAAATCAAAGTATCTTCAATAATTCAAGCAATCCGAATTTATGTAATTTAAAGAGTGTAAATAATTCTTCGAATTTAAGAAATGCATACAATTTCAATTATTCCCCGGATTCAAGGAATTAGAAGAATTAAGGAATTAAGAAAATTTAAATAATGCAATGTGCACACTTCAGGGAATCAGAACAATATCAGAAATTCAAATAACTCAATAAATCTGCAGAACTCAAGAAAATCAGAAAATTCATTTTCCGCATAAACCTGATTCAACATGATCTTTGAAACTGACCTAGAATCAAGATAAAATTGAAAGAAATTTTCAGTATTCAGTTTCTAAACTCGACTGTTTAGAATTTGTATTATCAGAAATATTTTCTGACGGATGACTATTATCTCGAGGCTATTTGAATCCAAATATCTTACGACGAGTCCTAGTTTTTACAGCTTGCTTATAGTGTAGGTTTGGCCAAGATAACACCGAATGAGGTTACCCACCTTCTAGTTTCAGGATGATATTTTCTAGCTTGAGGATAAGCTGTTCCCGTTTGAAGATTGGCCTGTGCTCGAAAACTATCGTGATGGAAAAAACCAACGTCCTAAACTATTCGCTCCAAATCAGAAAATAACATCCAAAAATGATAATAATCTTTAATAAAATAATGCAAATAACTAACGTCCAATCATTAGTTAGATATTTTTTTATTTTTAAAAGATTTTATATGGACTTCGAACTATACAAGGTTTTACTACAAATTTTGGTTTGAACAGAAATAAGGCCAAAGATTTAAAACTGCTAGACGTTTCTTTAAAATACTTTCTTCACTAGAACCACTTTTCTCTGCATTATATCAAGATACAGAAGATCCACATCACCGACTATGGTTGATAGACACTAGTTCCATGAATGTCAAATCGGTTAGGATGCATGTTTGGGATCAGCAGCGAGTGATCTTCCAATTGAGCCTCGTTTTGAATTTCTGAAACATTATGGTCGATCGGGTGGTGGAACTGTCCAGCTTGAGCCTGCATTGCCAAAGAACCTGCCTCTTTAGCCCTCCGTTTTTCAAACTCTATAGAATTTTGCTTATTTCTCTTTCTAGCCTTTTCCGCCTTCTCAAACTTTTTAATCTCTACTCTCAATCGTTTTATCTCGTCTTTAGCATCCAGGTCGTATGGATTAAGCACTGCCAACAAAGCTGCCTCTTGATCCTTCAGTTCTTGCAACTGCATAGCCCTCGCTCTTTCCTTTTCAAATAAAAGTTCCTCTTTCGTTTTTCTCTTTTTAGCCAGCTCAGCTTTTTTAGCCTCTAGTTTTAATCGTTTTTTCTCGTTTTTAGCTTCTGTCTCCCTCGGATGATGCAATGCCATATAAGCTGCCCGTTCAGGCTCACCTTCTTTCCACTGTGCAGCCCTTACAAGATTTTTTGCTTTGTTCTTTTCAGACCTCTTAGCTTTTTGCACCTCTTTATCTATAAGAACCCGCCCGGTCGGTTGTGTAACAGGAGGAAGTTGGTAATCATAATTAGGTTGTTGCGGGGGAATATGAGCTTGGGATTCACTTGTCAAAAGATTGGGAAAATATCCAGGGTATTGCGAAAGGTCTGGTGGTACACCGCTTTCCCTGCCCTGCCCTGATTGAGAGCTTACGTCTGTCAACACAAATAGACATTTATGAATTTAGGATCATTAAACTAGTCTTTCAATCACTTCTGTTTATTCATATGGTGATCTTTTTTAAAAATATTTTCAGGAAAATATTTGTCAGGAATTTTGAAGAAAAATGCAAAGCTCGGGAAATTTATGTAGGAATCATTTTAAATGACTGTCGATAATAATCAGGTCTGTCAAACAGTCACCTTAAATCCCTTTTATCTTATATAACTTTTTAAAATGAAAAGTTCACTTTGCAAACTTTACAAAATAAAAAGATTACTTTAGTCACCAATTTAGGGTATTTAAAAGCTTCCAAAGAGTTTTTAGCTAATTCCAATAGTGTTAAGCAATGTGGCAAAATTGTTAAACTTTTAGAGTATATTGACGAATTCAAAGAATGTTTTAGATATTCTAAGATGTTTAAGGGTTTTCAAAAGGTTTCAGTGGATTTGAAATGTTATAGGGTTTAAAGGGGTTTTAAGAATTTCTGAAAAATTTGGAGTATTCAAGGATATTTTAAAAGATTAGAAGGAATTTTGGATAGAAATAATTTAAAGGGATTTCATAGAAATACCAAAGACTGGAAGTTGATTTTGTCATGTTAATATCGGTTAAATGTCTGTTGAACCTTATTCCATCCTTGAATGTAGTTACACTTCTGAATTTAAGGTGTAATATTTTCTATTATTCTACTTCACTGTATTCGATATCATCGAGTATAAAGGCGAAAATTTTATAAACATTAAAAATTCTTAGATTTTTTATTTTGTTAGTATAAAACTTACCGATAGCGATTAGAAAAACTACACACATGAGCATTTCGGCCCACATGTTAGCTACAGGAACTGCTGATTTTTCAAAACTTTTAATTTTTATGAGGTTAAATGAATAATTTTGAAAAGACTAGTCACTTTTATATAACCATCTGTTGAATTCTTTAATCATCTTTAAGATTCTGAGCCCTATATAGCTTTGTTTATTCTGTTTCGAAAATGTCTTTTTCTTAGTGCTGAACGACAAAAATGCGGATGTGAAGTATATACGAAATAACGAAACAAAGAATGATTTGCAGAAAGAAACATTATAATACTTATTGACAAGATGTTATAAATAGATTGTCTTGGAACTTCTAGGATTTTTGACCTATCACATTCTCATTCTAACGAGAACGTATTGGTTTTATGTAAAATTTTACTTTTTCGGTTTGTGTCAAATGTCCAGGTTTTGAGACCCCTGAACCCGAAAAACAGGTTTTTACGCATGCGGCTATCTGTATGTATGTATATCTGTCTGTATGTCTGGCTGTGAGCACGATAACTGTTAAAAAAATCAACACATTGGATTGGATTGACCCTTTAAGTGTCTCAAATTGAAGGTCAAGTTCGTCAGCCAGCTATTTTAAATAAAAATTTCAAAATTGAGCACATTTTGAAAATTTTTAAGCCCCCTTTTTTCAAGATTTAAAAATTCTATGTGCAGTTATTAGTAGTACTCGAAAAGATCAACAATTTATCACAATGAATTTTTTCGATGAAAAAAAATTACCGGAGTTATAGCAGTTTCAAAATCCAAAAAGACAAACGATAATGAACATATTAACCCAAACAACGCACGATATCAAAAAAAAAGTCAAGACGGGAAAAACGTTGATTTTTGAAAGCCCTACAAGATTATCTTCATAACTTTTTGAACTTCTCCGTGAAATCGAAAATTCAAATTTTGATCGCAGAAAAAATAATAAAAAATAAAATATTCCATTTTGCGGTCAAACTATGCAAGATACGAAGACAGCTGTTAAAACAAAAATTGTTAAAACAAAAAGATCTAAAAATTTGTTACAAATCACTTTTTAAAAGGACGTGTAGTTTTTGTTTTATTCGTAAAAAACTACATGAACAATGAAAAAAATTCAGAGCTATACACCCTTTTTAAAATTTGTACATAATAATTTGAAAAATTTGTGATCTTTTTTTAATTTTCTCTCAGAATTCATTCCAATCCCTTTTTGGTTAAAAATTTAACTTTTTTAATTAAAATTCCAACTATATGTTCAAAAACTTAACTGTTATGTTGGAAATTTGTTTGTATTTTTCAAAAATATTTTGCAATTGAAAATTCATTTTTTCCATCGAAAGTTTAACTCTTTTGCAGAAAATTCAATGCTTTACTGGAAAATGTAACTATATCCTATTTAGTATAATTCTGATTTCTTATTTTTAATGTTCATTTTAAAGTTGGAAAATTTAACGACTTTGTCGAATTTTTTTTTTATTTGAAAATTTAACATTTTTGTACAAAATATGTTGTTTTTTTGTCGCTGGAAATTTTAACTTTCTCAGTCGAAAATTCATCTTTTTTGTTATAAAAATTATTCTTCTGGTTTAAAAATTTGTCCATATTAATTATTAATTCATTTCTTTGAATGAATATGCATTTTTTGGAAATTAAACTTTTATGCTGAAAAGTTTTGGTTGTAAATTTATTTTTTAAACTAATAAACTATCCAGTTTTCGTTGAAAATTGATCTATTTTATTAAAAAAAAATTGTTCTTGTTTTAAAATTTTGAATTTATTGTTTTGGAAGAAAATTAAATTATTTCTTTGTACATTTAATTTTTTGCTTGGAAATCTAAATATTTTGTTAAAAGTTTGATGGTTTGGGGTTAATAATTATTTTTGAACTAAAAAAGGGACTATTCAATTTTTCGTTGAAATATTATCTTTTTAGTTGATAATTCACGTATATGCTTAAAAGTCATGTATTTTGTTGTAATTTCGACTTTTTTTGGAAGAATATTATTCTTTTTGTTTGTAATTTCATTTCTTTGGTTGAAGCTTTCACTATTTTGTTTTACATTCAATTGTTTTTTTTTATTCAAAATTAATTTTTTTAAATAAAAATTTCAAGTTTTTGTTTTTGGTTAAAAATTAATCTTTTCTACTTGAAAATTAATTTCTATTGTTAAAAATTCCATTTTTGATCGAACACTTATTGATTTAGTTTCAAATTCGTTTCTTGAGATGAAAATTAAACAATTTTTTTGACATTCTTTACCTTGATAAATTATCCTTTAAGTTAAAAATTAATTTCTACGGTTGAAATTTCGCATTTTTTGTGGTCAAAATAATTTCTTTAACTGCAAAATTCAGTGTAAACTACAGTGCTTAGTTGAAAAATGTATTTTTTAAAGGAAGTTTTTAGGTTGAAAATTTAACAATTAAAAATTCGTTTTTTATTTGTTAAAAAATAATTTTTTAGTAAAAATATGACCAGGACATGCAGAAATAAATTTGAAACATTTTGGACACTGAAATCTTGTCTCCTATATCTATTTACATAAAATCAATTATATTTTCCTTTTCACAATAAGTTTAATTATAATTGTTCTAAGGTAACTGGGGATCTCAAAACTGACATAAATTTGAGGAGTAGCTAGATCGTCCTTGGTGATGTCGGGGCAGCTCGGGTTCGTTCTCGTGCATTTTCGGCTGGTCTTGACAGTATGTAGCAGAGCTGACTCACCGACACGCAGGTCCATCAAGCTAGCACATCCACACTCGAAATTCCCAAATTTCTTTGCATCAGAATTTTGGGCTTTTTTTGGGCTATTTTTGAGCTATATTGCCGATTTTTGGGCTCCACTACTTTTTTCGAAAATTCAAATTTCGTGTGTAGGTGCTGGCTTAAATCAAGCCAGCACCTCCACTATATGAAAATTTTGAAAAATCAAAAATTAAGCACGTCAGAATTTTGGACTTTTTTTGGGCTCTCGAACGCGCCAACAACCAATTTCCAAAAAACACCCCCACCAAAATTGAAACTACCCCCTATGTGAAAACAGCAACTCGGCAAAATCGAAGTACACCCAAATTTTGGGCTTATTTTGGGCTTTCAAATGCACAAAAAAAATTTCTAAAACCAACCCCTATGTGCAAAAAAAACCACCCCCATGCAAAAATGAAATTTTAAGACAAAAAAAAGGTCATTAAAATTTAGGACTTATTTCAAGCCCTCGAATGCAGCACAAAAAAGGTTCAAAAACCACCCTT
>JAAAKG020142494.1:0-11596 GCA_010014905.2 Druon quercuslanigerum
TACTCTGACTTATGTATATATATATATATATATATATATATATATATATATATGTGTGTGTGTGTGTGTGTGTGTGTGTAAATAGGACATTCTTTCTGAAATTATCACCCCCTCAGTGAAATAAAATCCCTCTGAGTTCGCATTTAGCAAAGCTGATTCCAAATCTGTCTACCTGTTAAATGACGTTTCTCGTATCTCGATAAAACATTTTTTGTTATTGTAAGGGCAACAAATGTGGAGAAAATTACTGTTTTTGAAGCCTAGATTTTGAAAGTCAACTTTCAGCTATTACTCAAATCGCAAAACTGTCCGAAAAAATGTTTAAAAATTCAACTTAATTCAATTTAATGCAAGAAAAAATTATCTCCGGCTTCAATAGAGATATCAAGACGACTCAAGCAAAAGAGTATTGTCTCGAAGCTAAAAACAATTTGGCCTGTGCGACCCGCGATCATTTCAAAAATCTCATGTCACAGCAAGGAGTTTTTGTATCTTTCCCAGAATGTCAAACTGCCACCAAAGTGTTTGATATTAATTTGGCATTAATTCGTCAGTTGGGCGAAGCTGAAAAGTATTTCATTTACGATTTTCAAGTAAATGGGAATTACCCTACATATTCTATTTTATTTACTGGTCACACTAGGGCACAAAATTGGGATGGGCACTACCAATTGTTAGTTTCTGTTTCCAATAAAGAAATAAATAGGGGTCGATCTTTATCAGACTCTGACTATAATAGTGATGTGCCAAATATGTGCGACGACTGTGAAAACGTGAGTGTCAAGGAATGTGTTAGTGAGGAATTGTTTTTTACAGAAAAGAAGAAGACTATAAAAACATCGCAGGAGAATGATTTGTTCAAAAAATAGAATACAGCAGCTTACGGAATTGAAGCAATGACGATGATCCTTCGAGCAAGGCAGTACTTGCAATCGGAGAAAAATGCAGGCAGAAGTGAAGACGTCAAGAAAGTTGTTAAGTGAACAGCACAATGCTTGCAGATATGTGTCAGTACTGTTCCTCGAATTAGCAACGACGTAAAACAGAACGACGGAAAATTTGTGGAACCCCATCAAAAAAGTGGCAGACCGGCAATTGAGTGCGACTAATTTTTGTAAGGCGACATTTGAAGGAAAATGCATGATTTTTATGCGGAAAAAGATACCCTACAAGAGGATTGGCATTCCAAATTTAAAGAAGTCATTCCTGATTTTCCGACCTTCAGCATAAGCACCTTAAAAAAATGGTTACATAAAATGAACTCTTCTTACGAAAAGTACAAAAATAAGCCCGTATACATTGAAGGTTACGAGATCGGAGGGTAAAGAGCATCATTCAAGAGAAATTCAATACACATTCTGCTTGTAATTTGCTATATGGGTAATGAGAAGGGTTTTCTGTCAGAAGCAAGGGACTGTTTCATTGGAAAAAAGGTAGTCATGATTATCATTATGAAATGAATGCCACACATTACGTAGATTGGTTCTGAAAAGTCGTGCAACGTCTTCCTCAAAAATCTGCAATCGTCACTGACCAAGCGTGATACCTCTTATGAAATTCTCCATGTTAACTAATTCGAAGAATTATATTTTTGTTTTAAAATTCCCTGCTCTTATTAATAAATTAAATTTTTTCGAAGATACCTCGTTTCAGCAGAGAATAATACTTTTGTTTGAAAATTTAAATTTTTCTTTGAGAATTTTTATTTTCCTAGATGTATTCTAGTACCAACTCAGAATGCGTTAAAAATTAAAACTTCCTTGTTCAAATCCGGAATTGTAATGCTTTTTGAAAATTTACACCTCGGAATTTGTTTAAATTTAAACATTCCCTGTTCTAAGGAAAGTTATAATTCTTTTGGATAAATACCAGTTTTTACTCAGAATTGATTATAAATTGAAAATTCCCTGCTTCAACTCATATATAGAATTCTTTGGAAAAATTTCACGTTCCAATTCAGAATTTCGTTCCTTTTCCAAAATTTCTCGAGAATTATTCTTATTCAAATTAAAAGTGACATTATTGTTATTGTAAGTTGTAAGTGTTTTTTCAAATCTAAAAATGTTATAAAAAATTTTTGACAACTTCTGAACATCTTTTAAAAGTATTCGAATTTTCGAAATGTGCGGAAATGTACATATTGTTTTCAATTAGGCCGTGTGCTAATTGCACCGAGCTTTTGGTATGAATAGCCGAAAATTTGTCGCTAGATGTGCACACTTCGTTTAAATTATTTTAAATAATTAAAATTTTTTAATTCACTTTGAATTTGTTTAAATCTTTTAAACATCTCTTCAACTAACTCACATTTTTTAAGAATAATAGGTGATCAAATGTTATTTATGAAGCAAAATTCAACAATTTAACTTGCAGAATCAATTTTTCAAGATAAAACAACAAAACTGTTAATAAAATTTGAAGAATTTAGACTACAATTTTATGATAAAAGCCTTAAATTATAAAAATATTATTTTGAAATTATTTTAAAATTCAAAATAGTTGATAAAGTTTCAATAGGGTGCTTGCATTTGTTTAAGGGGTAACACCACTCTAGAATTTTCAAAAAATCGATTTTTTTTTTGCTCAAACTATACTTTAAACCCTTAAAAATCATATCCAATGGCTTTCATACAAAAATAAAATTTGTAAGAGGTCCAATTCTGGTTTTTGCCGCGCAGACGCTTTATTTTCTTTCCGTACGTTTCCGTTCAAATATTAATAGCGTGTTTTGTTATTGTAAAAGTGTTCAAATAAACAATATGAATTCGAGAAAAGACGTGTATTGGGACAAAAAACGCAGCCGAGGAGGACGAAGTAGTACAAAAAGACGGAAATTATCAAACCGACGCCCGTAAAACCGTTACGAGCTGCAGAAGCCAAGCCTGGAGAACGTTAGTACATCGGATAAAAATGGTGCTCTTGGCAAAAGGCTCAAGCTACTAGAGAAGATTTTTGTGCATAAACCACCTCTCTCTGAAGAAGTTTATAAAGCGATTTTGCCAATTTATGAAGAGTCATGCAGTGACGATCTACTTACGCGTTGCTTAGGCGGCTTCACACAAAATATCAATGAAAGTTTCAATGCGACTGTCCGGTCTATGACTTCGAAATCTTTCTCAAGTGACAAACACGTGCTCGATAATGCAATATATATTGCTGCAGGTATCTACAATGATGGCTTTTCAAGTGTCATGATGCTGATGCACCACTTGGGCTTGACAATCGGAACGAACTGCTATCATTTCTGCGTGGAGGCGGCCGCGCGTCGCATCAAGTTTTCCGAGAGATCTCTAACAGACGTCGCCAGAGAGGCCCGGATGTCCTTAAAATCATCCAGGAAGGAAGAGGAGTCAGACATTAATAGAGATGGCCAAATGTACGGTGCAGGCATCGCAGATTAGAGGTATACAAAAATTTCAAGGATTTAAATTCTCCGAAAACTTTAAACGCGTTTTTCTCGAAACGGGTTTTTTCAAACTGGGCGCACTCGTAGCTTCAACACCATTGCATGGATCGACTTGAAATTTTCACAGTAGCTTCACAATTATATTTTTCATGGAAGTACGTAGCCGTTTTTTGATATTTTGAAAATTACTTGTTTTATTAACAATTTGCTACTCTTTTTTTAGTCGAAAATTCATATGTTTTGTTCCGAAGTGCACAGTTTCTACAAAAATTGGAATAAAAAAAATCCTACGTACTTCGATAGCTATTAGTATGCAGTTTCAGAAAATTTTTGGTTTTTTGTTCCAGCTTTCATGGTTTTTGAGGAACTGGGGCGCCCGCGGAGCACCTTCAAAAAAATCTTTTTCCGCAGATCTGCTGTAGCGCCGCCATTTTGTACAAAAATCATAATTAAATATTTTTTTCATACATCAATATGCATTAAATAAACCATCTAAATATGAATACTATTCCTTTTTCCATAATATCAGAATAAATTGTCAAAATTAGGTCTTTTTCCGGCCTCTAGAGTGGTGTTTCCCCTTAAGACTTTACAATTGAAACAGTTTAATTTTTAACGTTAAAATTTGGAATTTCTAAAATTGTGAACTGATGTCGGATTGTTTTGTACAATCAATTATTAATTGTTTTTTAAATGTGAAATTACAATTCAATTTTTAAAATCATAGAATAATTTATACTCACAGCCGATGCGAATTACGCATTCTAAACTGAATGGTATCATAATTGAAGATCACAATTTAGCTAATTATTCGAAAAACTTTTTAAATAAAAGTTGGACAGTTTTTTTCTAAAGATTTGTAAAATCCCGGGTCGAAAAAAAATCCCGGTCATTTACCGGTTTTCGCGGTCTCATAAAATTCCCGGTCTCCTGCCGGGTTTCCCGGTTCAGAGGCCACTCTGTTTGTTTGTTGATCATTCATACACCATTATCAGTAGCCAATTAGTTTATTAGTTTTATTTTTTCATAATGTCAATTGAAACCAGTTCTTTTGAATTGAATTTCATATGACTCAAGCACAACCAAAGAATTGATCTTGATGGATTCTCGAGATTATAAATTAATAGTACTTTCGAGTTCACAAATGTGTTCAATAATTAAAAAAATATACACCTTATAAAACAGCATGTACAAAAAACGTAATTCTTAGTTAATCATTACTTTGTACGTAGAATAAAATTGTATTATGTATAATAGGGGTCTCGAATCGTAGATCCTGTATCTGCAAGCGATCCCAGGTGAATAGGTTGGATCTAATCAGTTTTCTAATATCTGTTATTTCTACTATCCATTGTACTATCTATTTAGTTTTTCTATTGTACTCTTCGAAACTTTACTCTGAAATGGAGAATTATGAAATAAAATCGTAAATGTTTAGTTTTCGCTATTTTAATATTGGAAAATTAAATATTCAATGCAATTTAAATTTTTATAATTACAATTTAAATTCCCTACAAATCTGTTTGTTTATGAATAATTCAAAATTTAATTTTCAAATTAAGACTTAAACTTATCTAAAGTATATCTTAATTTTATAATTATTCTAATTAAATAAAAAAACATATTCCCACAAATTAATGTAAAATATTAAAAAGTAGCAAGAGATTCACACGTACTTGGGATTATATTACCTACTATTAAAAACATAATCAATTTTAAAATCCATACTAACAAATTTGTAAGTATTAATTGTTACAAAATTGTGAAGTGCACATAAATAATTTATTAAATTACTTATATGCAATATTTCTATTTCTTTTTGACCAATTATTTGTATTATTATTATTTTAGTAATTGCTTATTATAATTAATTTTCAAAAAATTTAATTGTGAACTATTATCAGCAATTAGTTACTTCATATAATTCAAATAAAATACTTTTTATTTCAAGTCCTCTTGTAATACCAGAAAAAGTGTCCTCCAAGTTCAGCTTGAGGAACCGTGCCCTTCTAAATGGCATTTTTTTTTAGGTGTCATAGATTTTTCTCTCAGTTCCCCATTGAAAAAACTCGTAAATCTTGAAGAAGGTCAGGCGATCCTGGGACACGCTGCACCTGGGGCTTGTGGAAACCCCTCATATATAATATACCACAATGCCAGGTCTAGTCATCGAACAATAGCCTACGCTCTGCATTGAACCGTACAGAAGCAAACCCTTTTTTCAAGTCTTCGAGCGACCACGAGCGGCCAGGCAATGCACATCCTTCAACCTTTTTCCCTGTACACTATAACCTCGAGAGACTTTAGCATAGCTCATTAAGCACCAAATTATGCGAACTCAATTTACAGCTAAATATACAACTTTATCGACTTTTTATTGGTCCTAGCTTTGTCTTGAGTCGTCTCGATATCTCTATTCAAGCCGGAGATAAATTGTTCTTGCATTAACTTAAATTAAATTAAATTTTTACATTTTTTTTCGGAAAGTTTTGCGACTTGAACAGCTGAAAGTTGACTTTCTAAATCTAGGCTTCAAAACAGTAATGTTCTCCACATCTGTTGCTCTGTCCCAATATTAGAAACTATAAGGTAACTTTTCCGGACTGGTACGATATTTTTAATGGCTACAATTTTTGGATAGGTGGGGGAAGGGGATTATCGATTTCAGAAAAAATGCCCCATATATATAATTTCCGTATTTATCTTATTTTCCAGGGTTGACGTTAGCACGCCTCCGGTGACGAAAGACCCTGTGGATTGATGTCCTCTAAATTATATTCAAGGTTATAAATAATGTTTATAACCATGATTAATATGTAGCGAACATCCATGATTCTTTCTTTCGTCGCCCCCCCCCCCCTGTCATTCAGCTTGAAATAAATTGAGTCGCGGCACTCAGTCGAAAATGTTACAGTATCTCTGACAATCGACAGCGCAAGTGCGGCTTCGAGCATCAATGACGCTTGTAAAAGTTTGCTTGGTGAGAGCGCACCAATTACGAGAAGTCTGCGTCCAGCCCCATTGCCAAAAAGATTCTCGCTTGTTAACTTTTTCGTTGCGACCTCGGCCCAAAAGATAATTGCTAATAGCCAATTATTTAATAATTTCGAAACTTTCTTTTTTATGTTATTGTATTATTTGCATTTTTTACTTATCTCAAGTTTTTTCTGAGCTTTCTATCACAATATGGAGCTGAGATAAAGTCCCCCTCTATAATTAACTCTGTAAGATTCAATTATTTAAATTTTTTACTTTTTATGACACATGTACAGAAATTTTCACGGAATTCGCCTGATATTGTTGCTTTTTTCTACTGTTTTTTCAACAAAATGTAACAAGCAAAAGTTCACTGTCGTGAAATTGAAGCTGTTGACCGTGTTTTTGTACCTTAACTCGACTGTAACTTTATTCATAATTGATGTATGACGGTGTCATGAATAGAGAATTTGTTCATAAAAAACTATCTTTGCATTGAAGTTTGTTGCGTTCTTAAGCGATTTTTTTCACTGACATTTTCAAACTTCTGCAGAGACGTCAATATTTTTGGAACCTATAATAGTGTCTCCATTACTGTGGAATTAAGCTTTAAATGTTAATCAAATTCTTATCATATTTCTATTGAAGTCAAAAATATTATATGGTGTGCATTATATGAATGGGTAATTGCGATAACCTAACGTAACGTATTAAAGTATTAGACAAATTACATATTTTACCTATTACTGCGGTTGAAAATGAACCTTGAAGGTATTACTGCGAATCTAGGTACCTATATATGACTGCGGATTTAAATTCTAGAACATGAATCATAAATAAGCAATTCTGTTAAATATGTTTCCTAAATGTGGCTACCCTAAGAAATTATTTTTCTTCATTCCTTAAGAAAGTGCAACAAATGACCATGCTTTATGTAGAAAAGTACCAAATTTAAAATAGCACAAGTCACAATTTAATGCCATAACAATTTTGTTGCTTTTCTCATGATTTAAGTGTCCTTGAACAATAAATTAAAGCCAAATTCATCATTTCATTTTGAAAGCGTTGATTTATACGTAGTTTATTCTTCTTAGGACAAAAGAGCGCAGTAATACATACATCCTGAGTATAATATTTTATTGGAATAAAAGACGGGCGGTAATGACCACTAAAATTACAAAAATCAAAAGACAGACATTTAGGTTTTACACCCAACTCACTGTTGCGCGTTTTTACCAACTTTGTCATCCTGAATATATTCGAGCACGCGTGGTCGAAGAATATTTCGAATATTTCCTTTTTAACTTAGGAAAAAACGGCAGACTTTTATTATGATAAAAAATACATCTTTCATGTTCAAGGAATTTTCATATGCAATTAACCATTTTTGAGCAAATAACATGAAAAAAATGGATGCAAATGGCAAATTAAAAAAAATGTTAAATGAGCTTAGATTTTTAATCTTGCTTGTTAGTGAAATCCTTCGAAAAAGAAACTTTCTCGACCCCTCAACAATCAAATAAATAACGAATATAGCTACAATAAATTTATTTGCTTTCAAAAGCACAAAATCTTCTATAAAATTCCTGCTAACTTAACGTATAATTTGCGCTATTGTGAATGTACATGAATCTCGACCGTTCATGCATCGCTACGGAAGTTTTGTGTCTTAGTCAAAACTACCCAGGACCTACCGTGAGGTTACATTTGAAATCCTACCCTACACTCATCTCATTCATGCAGCCACAGAATAGTGTAATCTAATGAAACCGTGAGCCTAATGTACACTCCTAATTTAAATAGTCTTAATTGTTACTTGAATCACATTATCTGTTTTGAAGCCACCTCAGCCCTGAAAAAACCATCACTTTATTTTTTAGCGATAGTTGCGTTGCGCAAGGCCCAGTAATACGAGTTTGACCACCCTTTAAATCGCTTTTGAACGACATGTAAACTTGTACAAATCAATTGGTAGTTCACCTTGTTTCAGATAGTTCTGAAAATGACTCAGCTTTGTGAATTGGAAAAGAGTGACAAGACACAATGACCATGAACCTGTATTTTAAATATTAAATTCGCTTTACTATGAATATGAACTTAGTAGGAACTAAAGAAAATAGACGCATAAGAGACTAGCGTAAAATAACAAAGACAAGTCTCGTGTGTAGGTAGTATCGGTAAGAAGCGAATCACCTAATATCCACTGATAAATAATTACATGAAACGTACATCATATCACAACACTATACTTGTTACGTACCTTTGTAATACTCTCGGACTAAGTGCGCTGTTGCTGTACCAATGCTAATGTCTGGGTGGATAAATATAATAAAAGACAAAGTTCCATTTTAAAATGAGCCACAATTTGTGAATTTTTTCAAACAATTATAAGGAATTTTATTAAAACGATACATTGTATATTATCAAGTGTAGGGTAGTCTTACAGTAGCATTTCTAAGCAAAACTGGTTGTAGAGAGAAAGAAAAAAACTCTGTGCTCCCCAACGATGTTCCTTATGGGAATGGGCGAGTAACTGAAGCTAGTGCAATAGTTATAACAAATCAGATTGAGCAATCCATTTAAGACTCAGTCGTAATTTAAACTTTATCTTAAAATCGGGAGTGTGGGACTCTAAATGCAGTTACCTCCTGAAGGTGGGTCCTGGGTTGTTTAGTTAAGAAGCAAGACTACCGAAGATCGGCATGAACGCTCGAGATTAATGCAGATTGGACGATCGAGCATTCCATATAATATATTAGTAGAAATTTATAGAAGATTTTTTGCCTCTGTTGGTTATCTCATTGGTTGTATCGAAAAATTCCTTAAGCATAAAATATGCATTTTTTCGTCCTTTATGATGTTTGTACTTAATAATTTTTCGATACGACCGATATTTATGAAGATAATAGCACGAAACTTTTTTTTTGTCATTTGTTACTTATTTTCTTTCTTAGTTAAAAATGAAAATATAGGACAAAAAATATTGTCAATTTTAAACATTTTTATTCTACGCTACACTCTATTTTATACATTGCCTGCAAATTTCGGTCAAGTGTACAAGCAATGTGAATGCTGTAGACTTTACCTTCTTTTTTCTCACGCATAACGATGTCGGTTCGTTTGACTTGTATATAATGATACATCTGAATAGTTACCATCTATTATAAAATGTAGTCGTCGTTTTCTTAAACAGGCTCGGATATGTATCTATAGAAAGGCATCCATTATGTTGATAGTTTTAGGTTTAGGGCAAATTGTTGCTGTATAATTACCGTCACATATTTATGTATGTGCTTGTACTCTCTCTGTTGGAGAGTGTTCTGTTTAGTTTCTTAAGGTCGGCTTTGGACTATTCTATGACCTCAAAGGAGTACGTAAGGACAGAGATGGCATAGGTTTTGATAGCCTCAAATTCAAGGCCGAGTTAAACCGATTTCTTTAGAACTTTAAAGCCGACCTTTAGAACCGATGTGTGTCTTGTAGTAAAGGCAGACACTAGGTTTTTCTGCACGATTGTGTGTTGCAACTCATGCATACCCAGATATTTATATGTCTCATTCTCAGAAATTGCCTCGATATGATCCTCGTTCTCGTTCTACAGCTTTGCGTTTCCCGAGTCTCATCAGATAAAGTCCGCTGTGCGGCATTTATATAGTCCACACTCCATATGGATATCATTCGGAAACTGCTTTGTGACATGGATAACCTGCTGCAGTTTCTGGTTTGAGCTAGCGTGTAGCTTCAGGTCATCCACGTACAGAAGACGGGTCACTTGATGACCGTCCTCTTTGCCATATATCTTAAACCCAGGAGACATGCTATTTAGTGTTTGGCTCAATGGGTTCAACGCTGAATGGACCATCATGCATAGAAAGAGTCTTCTTGAAATAAACCCGTAATAATGTATATTGAAATAGTTATTCTTGGTTATCCATTATAAAAATACTTGATTTTTGTTTCCTAAAACATCGCACGGCGTAGAAAGTCGATGATGCGACGTCAAATTTGGTAAATTTCTAAGACTAAGCAAATACTCATGCGGTACGGAAGAAAACGATTGCGTTATGGCAACAGCGTCGATGGTGACTAGATGTTTGCTGTCCAGCGAGTTTTTACATAATCGTTTTTGCTATAAAGCACAGTCATGAACGAGCCTATTGTTTCGTAGCTTCTCTGGCGTCAGTCACTATTTCCCGGTTAATTTTGCTTGCGCCCACGTCAAATGTTCCTATATCCTGCTACAAGAAGGTGTATGTATACTGGAGAACCACTTTATAGGGATCCGGCATTCGCACTGAACAGCCCGTTTATAGGGATCTTAGAATTCGTACTGGAGAGTCCGTTTACAGGGGTCGAACTCCTATACACCTTTCGTGTATTTGGCATTACTTCCATTCTAATAATAGTGACCGAGACTAGAGATTCTTTACATAAATAATATGAACGACGGATGACAGACGGAAGGCGGATGGTTATGCTGCATATGCAGCATAACATTCTTACTTGCTGTGTTCGTATGATAGCCTTATAGTAGAAGATGACTAGCCAGTTGTGTTCTTAATGTCCAGAACACTTCGGAAGATACGGAAAGTGCCTTCTGTGTAAGATCGAAAAAAATAATTGGAGCGTTGTAAAGAAAATTTGGAGATAATTTGGATCAATAATAAATTTGGATCAAGATTTGACGAGAAAGGCAAGGGATGAGCAAACAGTGCTAAACGAAAGGGCTGGAAGGGATAGGAGTAAAAGCAGGGCGGCGAAGGTAGGGTATCAGAAAATAAAAGTAGATGAGAAAATATGGGTGTTCGACGAGGAAAAGGAGGTTTGGAATGAATTGCGGGGAAATTTTTTTGTAGGAAGTAAGGGGGTGGTAAAGAAGTTTTACTGGAAGGTAGCAGGTGTAAAGAAGAAAGATGAAGATTTCTGGAATTGTAAAATTGCCAGGGGGGAACAAAGTTGCTAAGGGGGTACAGGTGGAGGCTCCAGGAGGCGGTCAGGGGTAAGAAGAAAGGAAGTTCTAGTGGGGGAATTATAACGCGGGTTAGGAATAGATTAGAGGAAAAAGTTCATGGAGAGGGATGCGTGCAAATGAGGGCAGTAAAGATAGGGCTAACCTGTAAGTTTGTGACTATGTACAATAAGGATGGGATGAAAAGAATTAAAGAAAAGGTGGAATGTTTGCTAGGAGAGAGGGAGGTGGGTATGCTGGTACTT
>JAAAKG020142495.1:0-11596 GCA_010014905.2 Druon quercuslanigerum
TATTTTCAATTTGCAAAAACGTGCTAATTTTCTACGTGGTTTTTGGACAAAATAGTATGTGAAACTCGTGGAGAATGTACTATTGTGCTTACGGTCTTCATGTAAATAATATATTACGACGTTTCGGTATCAACTGCGTGCCAATTTCAAAGTAACCTGAATAAATCACAATAAAATAATGAAAAGTTACTACATTTTTAACCACAATTAAAATTAAAAATAAAATACAAATTATATGAAAATACCTTAATTAAAAACTCATAGAATAACAAAAAAAACTTGAAATTTTGGAGTGAATACATGACAGTGGAATTAAATTGTCAAGTAGTAATTGTCATAATTTTAAAAGTATGAACTCCTATACTACTACATAATTATTTTAGAAAAAAACTTTATAATATTTCAGGACAAATGAACGAGCATATGTCTAGAAAGACAAACGAAATACATTAGGGAAATGAGCGCAATGGTCAATATAAAGGCGAACCTTGAAGGAACCGCAAATGAGGAAAGCGCGCCAAAGCACTGGATTATTTGATAATACTTTGATCAATTTGGTTTATATTCATAATTTCAGTCTGTAGATTAATAGAAATATTTTATTATTTGTTGGTAAAAATTAATTCAATTACTCGCCTTTTACAAGTATTCTTTTCCCTAGCCAAAATTTTAATATTTTTTAAATCAAAATCATAGTAATGGTTGATGTTCCAACAATGTTGTGATAAACCAGTATTTAAATTACCAACTCTACAGTCTCTTTTATGTTTAGTTAATCTAGGTTTAAGTCTGCTGTCTGTTTCACCAATGTAAACTTTTTCACAACATTTGCATTTTATTAGATATACAATTCCAGAGAAATTTTCTATATCATCACTGGCAGGAAGATCAGAAAATGAATATTCGAAAAACAGTTAATCAATCTTCAACCATAGAAAAATCCATGAAAAATCTTGAAAACTTGTTAAAAATTTTCAAAAAGAACATAAAGACTTAGCTTTTTTAAATGCTGATAAAGGCAATAGTAGCAGCTAATAGAAATAATTACAATAAAACTGTTGAGAACATGCTAAACAATGATATTCTGTATAAAAAGATTAAAAATAGTCTTGTACCAACAATAAAAGTAAAAGTTTATGAAATAGCTATTATATGAGAGAAGAAGAATAATAAATAAACAATTAGCTTATAAATTAAAAACACATCATAGTGTGGTAGCTGAAGCTTATGCTCTTCCAAAAGTGCATAAACCAAATCAAAAAACAGAGACTAATTGTGTCTACAGTTGGATCTACCACTTATAACTTAGCTAAATATATATCAAATGTTCTAAGACCGGTTTCAGGAAATACAGAATCATTTATCAAAAATAGTTTGGATTTAAAAGACTCTTTCAAGACAATTAAGGTTCCTTTAACACATTATATGGTTTCATTAGATGTTGTCTCTATGTTCGATAAAATTCCATTAGATCTTGCGTTGGATTGCATAGAAGAAAAATTAAATTTAAATCATTATCTAACCAAAATAACAAAATCTGAATTTTGAATAGCTACCAGAACTGTTTTTAATAACATGGTTTTCTCATTTAATGGAAAATATTACAAAAAATTAAGTGGTTGTCCTATGGGTTCTCCATTGTCTCCTATAGTTTTAAATTTTGTTTTAGAAGATTAAGAGAAAAGAGCTTTAAAAAAGTTAAATTTTACGCCTGTTCTATATGAAAGTTATGTTGATGACATTTTGGCTATTGTTCCTACTGATAAAATTAGTGATTTCGTGAATGCTTTTAATAGTATAGAAAACTCCTCACAGTTTACATTCGAACTTGAACAAAATAATTTAATAAATTACCTTGATTTGCAGATTATTAAAACACATGATAGTTATTTATTTACCAATTGGTACAAAAAACCATCATGGTCGGGTAGATATCATAATTACAAATCACATAATTTATTTTGTCGAAACGTTGGTTTAATAAAAGGACTAATTGATAGGTGTATGCAGTTAAGTGATATTAAATTTAGAAAAGAAAATTTGTAACAATTAAAAATTACATTAGTTCATAATAATTATCCGCTTCCTATGATTAAAATTATCATCAGAAAAAGAATTCATGAAATCTATAATAGGTCTAGTAGAAGGAATGACTGGATTGACACTAACAAAAAATGTTATTTAAAAGTCACGTTATCGTATGTTGAAGGACTTTTTGAAAGAGTAAGAAGGTCCTTAAAAAAACTTAACATTAATGTTTATTTTAATAATAAAAATACTCTCAATATATTGTTATTCAAGAAAAAGGACAGTGAACAAAAAATTTTATTTAAAAATGAGTCATTTTTCGTTTTATATATAAATATAAATCACGTGTTTGTGTCTTGACGTTAATAAAAGGTGATAATATAATTTAGAGGAATGCTCTCATAACTCATATGGCATCCGAAGACCGACCAAACTTTCTAGGTGTCACTTTAAGTCGGGTGCAGTCTCTCACACTGCATTCATCTTGAAGTCTTATTTAATTTTACTGGTTTTGAGTTCACCGTGCAAGTTTCGAGAGTCGGCGGTCCGGAATCCCGGACTACGTTGGTAAGCCCGACGTCTGTTTCTTTCAGTCTTGCCAACAATGCCGGGGGATTTTAGTGTCATTCATAAAAAGACCAAGGCGACACAAAAGTCACTCTCGAGAGGCACGAGAGTACTCAGGATCTAAGAAATCGTCTTCGGACTCAGCACCATTCGAGTCGACAGTCCACGCCTTACGTTTAGGATAAAAGATTTTTTCACACGTTAGTGACTTGAGTTTTTTAAAACTTGGATTAAAGGATCTATTCTCATATTGTAAATAAAAAAAACTGAAAATTTAGATTTTAGACGCTTTCTTAACATTTAGCATTACGATAATTATTGAATGGAACGATAAGAAAAGTACGTAAACTTCCAGTTTTTGAAATTCTTGAAATTGCTCTAAAGATTTTTGCTCTAAAGATTCATCTTCGATATCCCCACTACTGCCACACTAATTTAGCCTTTGGATGCTTTCTCGCTCTTTCTCTCTCTATCTATCTATTTATCTCTTATTCTCTTTAAAACTCATGATGATTCTTCTCAAAAAATTGTAATGTTAATCCATCGAAGTTTCACTTTTGCTGTGTGGCCCCACCGCCGCACACTGGCTATCTTTGACAAGTGAATCATCTTAATCAAAATTTTAATTCTTTCTCTTATTTTCCCCTTTTCTTTCATTTTTGCTTAAGATAGTAGTCCGGATGAAAACCAGTTCTCTGAATAAAAGTTTTCTATGATTTTAATAATCAAAATAATATGATGAGTAATTTCTTATGAAAGAAAAAAAATGTTCCTATGAAAAAAGAATAAAACTTTGAAAAAGAACATCGCTGGCTTCACAAATTGTTTTTTTATTGAATCTTTACTTATTGTTTACAATTTCTTTTCAAATTGCATTACGATAATTATTAAATGGAACGATAAAATAGTATGTTACACTTCTATTTTTTGATATGCATGAAAAAATTAAAATTCGCGATTTTATTGAAACGAAACTTCTTTTGGGACTGAAGTGTATTCAAAAAATAATTGACTGATTTGAACGGAGGGTTATGTCTCTCTCTTACAACTATGCTTTATATATTGTCTATATTTTCTCTCTGTATTCGCGTCTCCCTTTTGTGCGGCGAATCGCCATTGCTCTGAATATTCATCTTCAATATGCCCACTACTGCCACACTAATGTAGCCTTTGCACTTTTGCCGTGTAGCCCCACTGCCACACACCGGTTTTCTTTTACAACTAAATCATCCTATTCAAAATTGTAATTCTTTCTCTTATTTTCCCGTTTCATTTTTTCTGCTTGAGGTAGTAGTCCTAAAGAAGGCCAGGTCTCTGGAAAAAACTTTTGTATAATTTTAATATTACAAATAATATGATCAGTAATTTCCTATAAAAGAAAAAAAAATTTATTTGAGAAAAAAGAATAAAAGTTTGAAACAGAACATCGTTGGTTTAACAAATCGTTTTTTTATTGAACCTTTCTTAATGTTTACAAAATCTTTTAAAATGGTTGAATATAAATAAGTTATGGTCAACAATCTTCAAATATAGTTATTTGTTTAATAAATGTTCTCTATAAAACAATTTTTTTGATGATTTAAGCAATAAAGAAATTTACTTATAAAATTGGAAAAAGTAGAGTTGCTGAGAATTGTATTTTCGGAAAAAGGCCACAATTGATTACAATTCAGTTCTTTTTTAAAAATTGATAATAAGCGATAAGAAGATTTTATTTGAAATAAAAAGTCAACTATTAAATTTGTCATTGAGGTTTGTTTTCTTGTTTAAAAATTCAACTGCCTTTTGAAAAGTTAATCTAAGTTGTTATCATTGATTTTATTGGCTAAAGATTAATCTATTTTCTTAAAAAATTATTCATTCTTGGCAAAAAAATATTATTTTTAACTGAAAAATAACTATTCCATTCTTGGGTTGAAATGGATCGATTTTAGTTAAAAATTCGTTAACATTAATAATTAGTGTATTTTGATGTAAATTTATATTTGTTGGAGGAAAATTAATCTTTTTAATAAAAAATTCAGCCTCGTAGTTTAAACTTGAAGTGATTTGTAGAGGAGTCTTCTTATTATTTAATCTCTTTATTAATCGATTTTAGTTAAAAATTCGTTAATATTAAAAATGTGTGTATTTTGATGTAAATTTATATTTGTTGGCAGAAAATTAATCGTGTTAATAAAAATTTCAACCTCGTGGTTTAAACTTGAAGTAATTTGTAGAGGATTCTTCTGATTATTTTATCCCTTTGATTGAAAATTTAACTATTTTATTCAACTTTTTTTTTAATTAATGTTTTAACTGACAATTTAAATAAACTATCATTAGTTTCAAATTAACTTTTTTAGTTAAAAATTTAACAGATAGGTTAAAAATTGACGTATTTTGTTATTAATTCGTCTTTTATGGTAGAAAATTGATTTGCTGGATTAAAATTATATATAAATTACATACCTCATTAAACAATCTTCTTCATTAGTCGAAAAATATTTTTTAAACTAGAAATTTAACAATTCTATTTTTAAATAAAATTTGTTGGTGGAAAATTATATTTCTGAGTTCAAAATTCAAATATTTTGTAGGAAATTTGTCGGTTCAGCCTAAAAATACAACTACTTAAAAAAAGTAACTTTTTGTTGAATACCATTTGTTGTGTAGAAAATAAAAAACTCCAGTTAAAAATGTATCCTTTTGGTAGAAAATTCAACAAATTTGTAAAAAATCTACCTATTTTTTTTATTTAAAAATTTATTTGATTAAAATCTTTCCTAATTAAAAATTCAAATGTATTATTGGGTATAAAAATCTATTTATATTGGCAAAGCTTTAATATTTTTTCTTACAAATGCTGGTGAAAATTAGTCATTTTTGATTAAGTGTTCAAATATTTAATTGAAAATTGACCTACTTGGTTTTGTCATAACTTGAATTTTTTTAAAGAATGCAAATATATTCTTAAAAATTTTTTATGTTTTGTTGACGATTTATCTTAGCTGATAAAAAACTTGTTTGTTCCAATGAAAATTTAACCGCCTTTTAAAAAATTATTGAATTTGGCTTGAATTTCAACTATTTGGTTAAAAGCTCCACTGCTTATAGTAGAAATTTAATCATTTATATTAAAAAATTTTAACATTTAGTTTAAAATTATTATTTCTAGGTGAAAGTTGAACTATTCAGTTAAAATTTGAATTATTTAATTAAAACTGCATTCATTTTCTCAAAAATTTAACTGGTTCGATGAACCTTTGTTGCCTTTAACATAAAATTCGTCCTTTTGTTTAAAAAATGTAACTGTCTGTAAAAAAAATTTTTTGGGCTTAAAAATTTAACTATTTGGTTGAAAATACAACTGCAACTATTTAATAATAATTTTTATTGTTGATTTTAGATTTCTTGACCAGGGAATAATAATTATTAATTTTAGATGTTAATTTTGTTTGTCTACTGATCTAAATCAATATTATTAAAATATTGAGAAATCTGTAAGATTCTGAAAAAAGTCTCTATCTTCACTGGGATTTGAACCCAGGACCTTCAGATTCCTGGTCTGATGCTCTTACTGACTGAGCTACGGAGAGACGAGCAAATTTTTTCTCAAACCCCTTGAAAGCTGAATAACGATGTTATTCTTTATACTTGCAAGATTTTTTCTTTTTCTGAACATGAATATCATATTTTTATTGTTAATTTTTTGTTATTTGGCGAGGGAATATAAATTATTCATTTTAGTTCCCGACGGAGATAGAGAAATTTTTTAACAATCTTAAAGATTTATCAATATTTTAATAATATTGAGTTAGATCAGTAGACAAACAAAATTAACATCTAAAATTAATAATTAATATTCCCTTGCAAGCACATAAAATGACATCATCATCCAGCTTGTCAGGGGGTTATGAAAAAAATTTTCTCGTCCTGGGTTCAGATCCCAGCGGAGGTAGAGACATTTTTTCACAATATTAAAGATTCATCAATATTTTAATCAGATCAGTAGACAAACAAAATTAACATCTAAAATTAATAATTAATATTCCCTTGAAAGCACATAAAATGACATCATCATCCAGCTTGTTAGGGGGTTACGAAAAAAATTTTCTCGTCCTGGGTTCAGATCCCAGCAGAAGTAGACACATTTTTTCACAATCTTGAAGATTCATCAATATTTTAATAATATTGATGCAGATCAGTAGACAAAAAAAATTGCTATATAAAATTATTATTTAATAATAATGTTCTTTTAATTCAACTATTTTGTTGAAAATCCATTTTTGTGGTTTGAAAGTTGAATAATTTGGTTAGAAATCCCCTATTATGTTAAAAATTGTATTATTTTCTTCAAATCTGAACTGTTCTTTTAAACTAGTTGGGTGCAAATTCATCTTTTTTGGTTTAAAATTTAACTCTCTGGTTACAAATTTAATTATTTTGTGAAAAATGTGAAGGTTTAGTTGACACTTCCTCTTCTTGAACTTTCATTCGCTTGAATTAAAAATTTGCTTGTCTTCTAGAAATTTGGTCGACTTTTCTAAAAAAAATTTAATCATTTGATTAAAAACGCATTTTAATTGAGTTAAAGTTTTACTTTTTTTGTTTTTAAATTCAATGAATTTGTTTCAAGTTTTGTCTTCGTAGGTTGAAAATTAAACTTTTGGCTTGACAGTTGCACAATATAATTGTAAATGTAAGTTGTAATTTTTTTTTCAAATTTAACTATTTGGGTATAAATTTATCTTTTTCGTCGAAAATAAAAATTCCAACTCCTCTTGAAATTTCATCTTGTTCAGCATAAAGCTATACTTTTTGTTAAAAAATGTAACTACTTTCTTCAAACTTCATTCTATTTTTTTTCACACTTTAGGCGTTCTGTACTAAATTCAATATTTTATCTAATATAAAAAAATTATTAAAACCATTTTTTTCCTCATTTCTTGTGTGCTATTTCTAATGTTTACCAAATAAAGTAAAAAACAAAATTTTTCTTAAAAGGGGGTTGATAATTTGTCATAAAGAAGGAAAGAGATGGAATAAGTGCTCAAAACAGCTTGGCGGATCATCCATATTACACGTTGTCAATCTAGCTGGGGGCGGTAAAATACATTTCTAATATTGTTTCTTGAGAGGATGGGGTCATGTTAATAATTTTTTTCATAAAAACAAAAAAAATATATTGTACTATTTCTTGTTTGGATTATCTACCTTGGACCATTAAGCTTCTTTCTAAAAAACGAGTTTTCAGTGATTTTACCTCTCCTTACGGCATTCCAGGATTTGAATATCCAGAATGCAAATATTGTTATAAAATATAAAGTGGGTCCACCTGGACAGAGAAGCCAGGTTGGGTCTTCTGAAAACCAAGTTTGTCCACAAGGGGTAGCTGGGACTTCAGGGGTCAAAGGTGGTGAAATTTTTTCAAGGTGGTATATGGACGGCCCCTGATAGATTTTTTGCACAGACCCTAATCTAACCGTTAAGTACTTCAATTGAAATAAATTTGAATCCCTCTTTTTTAAGGTTCTCCTAATCCCCTTCCAATTCCCTATTTGGACAATAGTAGATTTAGAAACGGAATGCATCCATTCTGCTGCCCTTAAATCTATATTTGATAACAAAGAAATCGAAAGAGCTTCCAGGATCTAACTTTTATCTATTCTTTGATTCGGGAATTTTGCGAATTGAATCTGTTTCTGCAGTTCTCTGGAGTGCAACGCGCATTGGGTCAACAAGAGAAAGAAAATCATAGTAAGGTCCAAGGGAAAATGGCGTTTGGATTCTTGGCTGATAGAAAGGAAGATGGAGTGGTTCGAATCTGGAAAAGCCGTGGGGATATGCTGCAATCGACAAAAAGTCAGTGGTCAGTGGACATCCATTTGCTGGAATTTGCCGAAGCGTAACTACACTATGGAGGATCGTGTTCTCCGGCTTAGGTTCTTCCGATTCTGCAAATGATCATGCTTTGAATCGCAACACAATAGGGGCTCTGCTCTCTCATCTAATTGAATCTAACGAATTTATTCTCCACAAAGGAAAGGTCCGGCGAAAAAGTTCAGAGGATTCACCCAGACGAGGACAAAAATTTCCCTAATCGGATCTATTTTCTTGCAGATGTGTTTCCGCCTTTTCTGTCATAGGAGGGTTCCCAGACCGATAACAAGCAGTTGATTTTTGAACTGTGTTTTTCAATTTTGAGTTTTAATAAAGTTTTAAAATTCGGGGTCATGTCAATTACACTTTTACTGATATTATTTTTTTTTTATTTAATATAACTTCTTTTCAATGTAAAATTACCTACAAAACTTATCTAAGAGGCCTTTCATATATTTACAATTTTCTAATTACGATTCATTCTTTTGATTCAGAAAAAATGGTTTCTATTTCTAAGGACAATTATATGTCAAAAATAATTAAAAACATTTATATGTATTCAAAGAAGCTACAGAATAAAGACTTAATAATTTTAATTAAAGTATTGACAACTTAACAATTAAATACTCATATCAATGAAAATTTACAAGTTGTTAATGTAAAACATACCAAAATAAAAAATCGGAACCATCGTACCATCAGATTATATGATGAAACTAGATTACTCTATTCCAAAAATAAATAGCTAAAATTCTATAAACAAAATACTTTTAAAATAATGTAAGCAGATGAAAATATTTCAATACATGAAAAGTTATCAATAATGAGAGACTTTTCAAAAATAATTCCTCTTTTTTCCCTGCTTTCAAAAAACTTCCCCTTCTTCCCTTTTTTCGCATTTTTTTTTTGCTAAAATTCGAAGTGAGTTAATAGCATTGAATAAATAAATTCAATTATTTTTGGTTGATGCTTGATTTGTTTTCTTTAGGAATTTTAATTTTATATGTTTGGTATTTGATTTAAAAACCTACTATTCTGTTGAAAAATTAAATAATTAGTTAAAAATTCATCTTTTTGTAGAAAATTCAACAGTTTTTGTCGACATTTGTATTTTTGGATCGAAAATTCTTCCTGGAGGCTTAAGAATTCAAAATTTTCGTTCAAAATGCTACAGTCCTTGGTAAAAGTTCGATCATTTTTGGTTGAAAAGTCGATCATTTCGTTGAAAAAGAATTTTGCTTAAAAAGCATATATATTGATTGAAAATGAAGTTTATAGTATAAAATTTAAATATTTTAAAATAATCTGTTTGAATAGGAAATTGGTCTTTTTGAGTTAAAAATTCAGCCTTTTGGTAGAAGTAATTTTATTTTGTTTTTGAAAATGCTTATTTCTCAGATAAAACTTTTTTTTAATAAAAATTCGACCATATGGTTCTGAATTAATATGTTGGGTTTAGGAATTTTCAGTAAAACATTTAACTACTTGTTTAAATGTAAAACAATTTTGCTAAAAAATAACTTCTTTAGGTATAAAATTAATTAGGTTGCTTAAAAATGTGTTTATTTTCTTTAAAACTCGTCATTTTTCTTTAATTCCACTGTTGTTTTTTTCATTTAAAATGAATATTTATTTTGGTTAAAAATTAAACTATATCAGAGAAAATTCTTCTTCTATAATTCGAAAGTAATTGGCTTAATTAAAAACTCAACTTTACAATTTCAAGTACAATTACTTTGTTAAATAATGCTGTTTTGGTTATATATTTAACAAACTTTTCTAAAATTTATATTTTTTTGTTGAATTTAAACGTTCTTGATAGAAAATAAAAAAAAATTGGACTGTAATGTAAAATGCTAGATTCTTTATAAACAATTCATATTTTTGGTTGAAAATTCAGATTTTGCAGGTTAAAGACTCATCGGTTAGTTTATAAATTTGATTATTTTGTCTAATAAACGTCTTTTTCATTAAATCCAACTTTTTTTAATTTAAACAAAACAAAATCGATTTTCATTAAAATAGAATTTGTGTGGCAAAAATGCCTTTTTCTTCGGTCGGACAGTAATCGGCTGAAATAAAACAACTCCATTTTTAGATAAAATTTGACCTCCATTAGTTAAAAATGCAATTAATTGGTTACAAATTTACGTGTTATTTTTAGAAACGTTCTTTTTAGAAAAAATTAATCATTGAGCCTGAAAATAAAACTACTCGATTGGAAGCGGAATTCATTGATTTAAAATAATTTGAATGGTTTGAAAATGTATAATTCTTATTTCTGAAGCTCTTTGTAAAAAAGGAACAATTTTATTGAAAATTGGTATGGTGTTTGTTTAAATTCAACTATTTTTTGATTTTAAGTACAAATATGTTTAGTCAAAACATCAACTAATACATTTTTGTGAAAAATAATTTTCTTTCAATTAAAAATAATCGTGTAAACTAAATGTTTATCTATTCTATATCTGCTTTAATATTGATATTTTTTAGTTTAAATTTTAATATTGGGTTAATAATTCATGAATTTTGTAAAAGAAAACCTCGTCTATTTTCATAAAAAATTAATTTTTCTAGTCAAAAATTCATTAAAAAAAAGTTTAACTAAACTTTGTTAAAAGTCTACATATTTTATTTAAAATTCATTTTTTGTTCTCGTTGAAGGTTCATCTCCTTGGATGAAAATTGAACTATTTTTTTAAAAATTCATCTTCTTTCTCTCCATAATTTTATTTATTTCATTATGTTATAATTACAATTAAATTATATTTATTTAATTATAATTAGGTGATATTTTTCAGTTATATTCAGCTTTGTTTGAAATATCAAATATCACATTTTTTGTTGAAAATTTATCTTTTTTAGATTGAAATACCGATCTATGTCTTCTTTTTTATTCATAATATGTCCCAGGGTTTACAAGACTTCCATTCCTTACAATATTTCCGCTTACATATTAAGCAACAAAAAGAAAGTTTCAACCTTAATATTTACAAATATTTACAACTATTTTCATAAAGTATTATATCTATCTAGTTCCATAACTCGAGCGAGCGGTCGACAGCGAGAGTGCATGTGCAAGCGAGAGAGAGAGAGAGAATGAGAACGCAAACGCATCTTAGTCTACTTATGCTATTAC
>JAAAKG020142496.1:0-11596 GCA_010014905.2 Druon quercuslanigerum
CAATTCGGGAATTTTATAATTCGAGAATTTTCCAATTCGGTATTTTTATTTTTCGGCAAATTTATTATTCGCGAATTATAATATTCGGAAATTTTCCAATTCGGTAATTGTATCATTCGGCAAATTTATTATTCGCGAATTTTATTATTCTGAAATTTTTCAATTCGGGAATTTTATAATTCGAGAATTTTCCAATTCGGTATTTTTATTTTTCGGCAAATTTATTATTCGCGAATTATAATATTCGGAAATTTTCCAATTCGGTAATTGTATCATTCGGCAAATTTATTATTCGCGAATTTTATTATTCTGGAATTTTTCAATTCGGGAATTTGACACTGTCAGGAATTTAATTTTACGTGGTTTTTCAGTCGTTCCATTTAAGTACGGTTCCTTATCTTAGTTTTCGAAATGATTGGATTATTAGGAATCAAATTGGCCTTTGGCCAATTTAATCAAGCTTGGAAGTTAGTGATTACTTTTTCACAGCTCTGAAACTTACCAATCAATCTTACAACTTCTTGAGAGGCGGCCAAAAATTTTTCTGTGTTGATTTTCCCATTAATCACTTCCGGAAAAGCGGTTCGATCTTGATCCCATTCCTGTTTTCGGGTTTTGTTGCTGATTGTCACTGACATTCTCGCCTTCCTCACTCAACAGAACCCAAATGAAAACTTTTACTGCCAACTTTGTTGACACTAAATCACAATTTTGACAGGCGATGCTCTACTGTCGTTTTTTTTATTTTTTTAAATTCAATACATATTAATTAAATTTTTTAAAAGATTTTATTGCGAGTATTGTTGAGAATTTGAACAATCAGTGATAAATGCGTGTCAGGAGGAACGATATTAGATAAAAATAGATAATGATAGGCCTTGGATTCACACCTTTATTTATGCTTCTTGACACTTTTGTTTAACTACGCATTTTGCTAATATTTTCTAAAAATACTTCTGTGATTAAAAAATAAAATTTAAATTCGTGTCGATACATTTATGACCAATATTATGGACAAGAAAAAATTTTAAGTTATATTTTCTACCAAATAGTAGAATTTGCAAGCTAAAAAGGCGAGTTTTTTAATAGAAAGTTGAATTTTCAATCTGAAAAGTTTAATTTTTGACAAAAAAGTTACTGTTTTAGCCAAGATAGATGGATTTTTAATTCAGAAAGCTGACTTTTCTACCATACAAAATAAATTTTCAATTCAAAAGGACGAATTTTTAACAAAACCGTTGAATTTTCGACTATGAAATGAGTTTAACAAAATAGTTGAAACCAGACACGAAGAATTTTCAACAAGTAGGTTAATTTTCAATTAAAAAAGATAAATTTTTGACGAAATAGTTAAATTTGTAACGAAAAAGGAAAATTTTGTTCAAAAATCTATACCTTAAATTTTCAGTTTAAAAAACAAATTTAAACAAAAAAATATTTAACCAGGTAAATTCAACTAAAAAGACGAATTTTCATAAAAATCGTTTAATTTTCAACTAAGCTGATGAATTTTCAAAAAAACAAGATTATTTTTTTATTTAACATTACAAGAATTCTATTTTATCAACAAAAAATGACAAGATTAATTTTCTACTTACACTCGCTATAGTTTTCAACAATCCAGGATTATTAATAATATTTTGCAATGGATTTACAGAAAACTTTAGGAAATAAATAATTAAAATATAATAAATAATTTTTTTAACTAAAAATATATCTATTCGGATTTGGTTTAAATAGTTCTTTTTTAGTTAAAAATTTATCTATTTCGTTGAAAATTCAAGTATTCTATGTTATGAAAAGAACTTCAGGATGTAAAAATTCTTAATTTAACGTCTTAGAACAATAAATTAATATTGGTAAGGAAAAACCTTATTTAAACGACTGCTTCCTGACTATTTACAAATATTCTAGTTAAATAATTCACAATATAATTTAAAAATGTATCTTTTTGGTAAAAAATAAAACTACTTGGTTAAAAGTAAAACTGTTTCATTATAAATTCATTTTTTTTTGTTAAAAATTCATCTATTACAGTAGAAGATTGATGATTTTAGTTAAAAATTCATTATTTTGGTGGAAAATTTGTTTTTAAACTGTAAATTTAATTATTTCATTTTTAGTATAAAACTGTTCCTTTTAAGTTAAAAATTCAACTAACTAGTTGAAAACTTGTCTTTTTTGGTTTAAAATTCATGCAATGTTGTTGAAAAATCGTCTTGTTTAGTAAAAAATAATTTTCTTTTTGTATATAAATTAATTATTTATAATGGTATTCAAAATTTTGTCTTTTCGGTTGAAAATAAAACTACTTGGTTGAAAGTTAAACTATTTAAACAAAAATCATCGTTTTGGTTAAAAATTAATATACTCCAGTAGAAGATTTATGATTTAAGTTAAAAATGTACTCTTTTGGTTGACACTTTCTGTTTGGAAAATTACTTGTTTTAACTATAAATTTAATTATTCCTTTTTTGATTACAAATTTCGTTAAAAATTCATGTATTTTGTTGAAAATTCGTTCTTTTTGGTAGAAATTTTTTCTTGGAGACTGGACATTATTTTTTTTGCCTGAAAATTTAACTAGTCTAGATAAAAAATTAAGTTTATTGTTGCAATTTTTTTTACTAAAATTTATTACTTTTTAAATAAAAATTTAACTATTCCAGATGAATATTTCATCATTTTTGGTAAAAATTTCTCTGTTTAGCTATTCAATTTTTTGTAGAAAAATTATTTTTTTAGTTAAAAATTCGTTGCTTTTTTTATTCTTATAAAATTAGTTATTTTTTAACTGAAAATGTAACTATTAAAATTGAAAAATTGATCTGTTTTGGTAGAAATTATTATTTTTGGTTGAACATTTATATTCTTTCATTCATCTATTCATTTTTATTCATGTATTTAGTTGAAAAATCTTTTTTTTTTAAGAAAGTTAATCCTTTAAATTGAAAATTCATCTCTTTGGTTAAACGTCAATTTAAAATTTTTTTTAACTATTTAGTTTTTGGTTAAAAATTCTTTTTTTTTTAGTTGAAAATTGAATTCTTCTAGGTCAAGATTCATAATTTTAGATGAAAATTCGTCAGTTTATTTGAAATTTTTTTTTGTTCTTCGAAAATTAGTTCGTTTTTTGAAAAAATATAAATGTAAATTAAAGTAAATGTAAAGAAACTATTATAATGGAATATTTCATCATTTTAGTTTGCAATTGTCAAAAATTGGTTTTTTTTTGAACCCTAGTTTTTTAACTGAAAATTTTGATTTCATAATTAAAGTATTTGCTTGGAAGCTTCACTCTTTTATTACAACAAATTTTTTTGATTTAGATTCAATTATTTTAATTGAAATATTAACTAGTTTACTAAAAATTCGTTTTTTTTGTTGAAAAGTAATTTTTTTACTTAGAATTTAACTATTCAAGATGAAACATTAACTATTGAAATAAATATTAATTTTTTTATAAAAAATTATTCTAACTAATAATTGAACTATAAAATTTGTGGTTGAAAATTTATCCTTTTTTAGCAAAAAAATCATGTATTTTGTTAAAAATTGATCTTTTTTGGTAGAAATTAATATTCTTGGTTGAAAAAATTTTTTTGGTTAAAAACTAATTTTTTAAAATTTAACTATGTGTTTGAAAATTTGTCCTCTTAAGTTTAAAATTCAAGTATTTTGTGGGAGATTTATGTATTTATTTAAAAAATCGTTTTTTGTAGAAAGTTAATCCTTCTAATTGAAAATTCATCTCTTTGGTTAAACGTCAATTTTTTAAAATAATAATATATAAAAATCATTTAGTTTTTGGTTACAAATTCTTTTTGTTATTTGAAAATTGAATTCTTTCATTTCAAAATTCATCATTTTAGTTGAAAATTCGTCACTTTGTTTAAAAATTTTGTTTGTTCTTCGAAAATTAGTTCGATTTCTTAAAAATTATAAATGTAACTATTACAATGGAATATATCATCAGTTTAGTTTGCAGTTATCACAAATTGTTTCTTTTTTGTTAAACGTTAGTTTTTTTACAGATAATTTTTATTTCATAATGAAAGTATTTTCTTGGAAGTTTGACTCTTTTATTACAAAAAAATTTTTGGCTTGAGATAAACTATTTTAATTGAAAATTTAACTAGTTTTCTAAAAATTCGTTTTTCTTTGTTGAAAACTAAATTTCTTAATTAGAATTTGACTATTCCAGATAAAACTTTAACTATTTAATTAAAGATTAATTTTTTGGTCAAAAATTAATTCTTTCAACTAATCATTGAGCTATTAAATTTATGCTTGAAAATTTATCTTTTTTTAGTAAAAAATTCATGTATTTTTTTAAAATATTATTTTTTTATTTAACTATTAGGTTGAAAATTTTTCCTTTGAAGTTGAAAATTGAACTATTTCATGGGAGATTCATGTATTTAGTTTAAAAATCGTCTCATTCGGTAGAAAGTTATTCCTTTTAATTAAAAATTCATCTCTTTGGTTAATCGTAAATTTGTTTATATAATAATATATAAAAACTATTCAGTTTTTGGTTAAAAATTCTTTTTTTATTTGAAAATTGAATTCTTTTAGTTCAATATTCATCATTTTAGTTAAAAATTCGTCAGTTTGTTAAAAATTTTTTTTTGTTCTTCGAAAATTGCTTCGATTTTTTTAAAACTATAAATGTAACTATTTTATTGGAGTATTTAATCATTTTGCAATTGTCAAAACATTTTTTTTTGTTTAACCCTAGTTTTTTAACATAAAATTTTTATTTCATAATTAAAGTATTTGCTTGGAAGTTTGACTTTTATTACAAAAAAATTTTTGACATTAGATTCAATTATTTTAATTGCAAATTTAACTAGTTTTCTAAAAATTCGTTTTTTTTTTTTAATTGTTGAAAACTAAATTTATTAATTAGAATTTGACTATTCGAGATAAAACTTTAACTATTTAATTAAAGATTAATTTTTTGGTCAAAAATTAATTCTTTCAACTAATCATTGAACTATTAAATTTATGGTTGAAAATTTATCTTTTTTTAGTAAAAAATTCATGTATTTTGTTGAAAATTGATCTGTTTTGGTAGAAATTAATATTCTTGGTTGAACAATTTTTGTTTGTTGAAAACTGATTTTGAACAATTTTACTATGTGTTTGAAAATTTGTAAATTTAAGTTTAAAATTCAACTATTTCTTAGGAAATTTATGCATTTAGTTGAAAAATCGTCTCATTCGATAGAAAGTTAATCCTTTTGATTGAAAATTTATCTCTTTGGTTAAACGTCAATTTTTTAAAATAATAATTTATAAAACTATTTAATTTTTGTGTTAAAAATTCTTTTTTTGATTTAAAAATTGAATTCTTCTAGTTCAAGATTTATCCTCTTAGTTGAAAATTCGTCAGTTTGTTTGAAATTTTTTTTTGTTCATCGAAAATTAGTTCGATTTTTGTAAAACTATAAATGTAACTATTATAATGGCATATTTCATCATTTTAGTTTGCAGTTGTCAAAAATGTTTTTTTTTGTTAAACCCTAGTTTCTTATCTAAAAATTTTATTTCATAATTACAGTATTTTCTTGGAAGTTTGACTCTTTTATTACAACAAAATTTTTGGCTTTAGATAAATTATTTTAATTGGAAATTTAACTAGTTTAAAAAAAAAAATTTTTTTGTTGAAAACTAAATTTTTCTACTTACAATTTGACTATTCAAGATGAAACGTTAACTATTTAATTAAAAAATAATTTGTGGTTAAAAATTGATCTTTTTTTAGCAAAAAATGGATGTATTTTGTTCAAAATTGATCTTTTTTGGTAGAAATTAATATTCTTGGTTGAAAATATTTTTTTTGGTTGAAAGCTAATTTTTTAAAATTTAACTATGTGTTTGAAAATATGTTCTTTTAAGTTTAAAATTAAAATATTTCGTGAAAGATGCATGTATTTAGTTAAAAATCGTTTTTTCTTAAAGAAAGTTAATCCTATTAATTGAGAATTCGTCTCTTTGGTTAAACTTAAAATTTTTAAAATAATAATATATAAAAACTATTCATTTTTTGGTTAAAAATTCGCTCTTTTTTTTTAGTTGCAAATTGAATTATTCTAGTTCAAGATTCATTTCAGTTAGCAGTTATCACAAATTTATTTTTGTTAAACCCTAGTTTTTAACTGAAAATTTTGATTTCATAATTAAAGTATTTGTATGGAAGATTGACTTTTTTATTACAAGAAAATTTTTGACTTTAGATTCAATTATTTGAATTGAAAATTTAACTAGTTTTTTAAAAACTCGTTTTTCTTTGTATTGAAAACTAAATTTTTTACTTAGAATTTGACTGTTCAAGATGAATTTTTATTTATCTAATTAAAAATTAATTTTTTGGATAAAAATTAATTCTTTCAACTAATCATAGAACTATTAAACTTGTGGTTGAAAATTTATCTTTTCTTAGCAAAAAATTCATGCATTTTGCTAAAAATTGATCTTCTTTGGTAGAAGTTAATATTCTTGGTTGAAATTTTTTTTTCGGGTTGAAAACTGATTTTTTAACGTTTAACCTTTTAAGTCCTTTTAAGTTTAAAATTCAAATATTTCGTGGAAAATTCATGTATTTATTTCAAAAATTGTCACATTCGGTAGAAAGTTAATCCTCTTGATTGAAAATTCATCTCTTTGGTTGAAAGTCAATTATTTAGAATAATAATTTATAACAACTATTCAGTTTAGGGTTTAAAAATCTTTTTTTTAGTTGAAAATTGAATTTTTCTAGTTCAAGATTCATCATTTTAGTTGAAAATTCGTCAGTTTGTTTGAAAATTATTTTTTTTCTTCTTAGAAAATTAGTTTGATTTTTAAAAACTATAAATGTAAAAATTATTTCATCATTAGAATATTTCATCATTTTAGTTTGCAGATGTCAAAAATTGGTTTTTTTGTTGAATCCTAGTTTTTTAACTGAAAATTTTTATTTCATAAATAAAGTATTTGCTTGGAAGTTTGACTCTTTCATTTAAATAGTTTGGCTTTAGATTCAATTATTTTAATTTAAAATTTAACTAGGTTTTTAAAAATTCGTTTTTATTTTCCTGAAAAATAGACTTTTTACTTAAAATTTGAAAATTTTTATTTCATAATTAAAGTATTTGCTTGGAATTTTCATTCTTTTATTAGAAAAAAATTGTTTGGCTATAGATTCAATTATTTTAATTTAACATTTTACTAGTTTTTTAAAAATTCGTTTTTATTTTCTTGAAAACTAAATTTTTTATTTAAAATTTGTCTATTTATGTAGAATAATTTTATTTTTTAATATTTATATTTATTTATAATTTAATATAATAATTTCTAAAAACTACTTAGTTTTTGGTTAAAAATTTTTGTTTTTAACTTGAAAATTGAATTATTCTAGTTCAAGATCCATAATTTTAGTTTAAAATTCGTCAGTTTGTTTGAAAATTAGTTTTTTTAACTGAAAATTCAACTCTTCCATTTTTAGTTGAAAATTCTACTTTTTTAGTTTAAGATTCAACTACTCGGTTACAAAGCTTTCTTTTTTTGTTGAAAATTCACGTATCGGTTTGAAGAATCCTATTTATGTAGAAAATAAATTTTTTTACAAAGAAATTAATCTTTTTGTTTGAAAGTTAATCTTTTGTTTGAAAATTATCTCTATAATTTTATAAAAAAATTAACCTTTTTGGCTAAAAAAAATAACTACTTGGTTGAAAGTTAAACTATTTAAATACATTTTTTTAATCCATCTATTCCAGTAGAAGATTCTTTATTTTAGTTGAAAATCCATATAATTTGGGTTGATTTTGTTGTTCTTTGGGAAACCTAATTTTTTTAAATGGAAAGTTAACTATTCCATTTTTGATTGTAATCTTTTTTTTTTTAGTATAGGAAGACAAATTGAAAATTTGTTTGAATTATTATTCAAATTTATGGACTTTAGATACAAATTCAATAAATTATTATTTACGTTTTTAGTATTATTTAATTATTTAATAAATCTATGTTGTTAATATATTTAACAATATTTTTAAATATGAATTGTTAATACTTTCTAAATTAAACTTATTATTTGAATCTCTAGATACTTAAAATAAAAATAATAAAAATAATAATAAAATAAAAAATAAAAAACAGAATTTATGAAAACTCTTGTGTATTAAATCAATTGTTTAAAAAATACGAATAGGTACATACCATGAAATATCATACCTGAAAAAACCTGAAATTGTCAGGGAATTTTTCCCATGATTTAAATTTATATTTAAAATGTATATTTGTTTTTATTATTTAAAATAAGTTAAAATTATTCTTCCGTTTATTGATTGAAAGATATTTCTACGAATGTGCCTCTTCTTATCCAGTTTCTGAAAAGTTTGGCTTTCAGTCACGAAAGTAAATGTCATGACACGTCTATATTTCACTCTTTGTTCATAATAATTATCGAACTGCACGTTTATTTTTCTGTGCATCGATAACAACTTTTGTCTGCATTTCAAGTTATTGTTTTCATTTTCGATGGGAAGTGGCGATTCTAAAATAAGAATAAAATTTGGATGATTTGCAATTTTGAGGATTAAAATTTTGCTCATTTTAAACTGGATTGTGTGGATAGGATAAAAAAAGATTTTTTTTATTGTTTCTAATAACGAGTGTATTTTTCAATAGGTACATATCTACGTCTGTTGATTTTTCACTGCATAGAATAGTTTATAGTATATTGTCTTTGGTGATGTAACATTAATTTATTTTTAATCGAAGAATTATTTAAGAAATAATACTGTACATTTGAGGATTATCGACATACAAGATTAGCAATATTATGGACTCTTCGAAAAATGTTGTGGCATCGTGACTAGAATCGTACGCAGTCGATTATAAAATATGATCAGAAAATAATATTTTTCAAATCATTTCTACGCATTTTAAAAATCTACAAAATTTACAAATCAAAATTTGCAGAATATTTGGAATAATTAATGCCACTTTTCGATTTCGTACCATTTTTAAGCTCGCCTGTAATTATAAGCATTGTGGATGTGCGGTCTTTCAAAAATATTTCCGGGAATAAAAAAAAAGATTTTGAAAAGTTTTGCTCTCAGTCAAAAAACATATTGCGGCTAAGGGTCCGTACTTAAATTCCGTTACAAATTATATTGTAAATTTCATCATTAAATAATTAAAATAACTAAATTATTATATTTATAAATTCCGTGGTTTTTCATTGACCAATTTTTCATTTCCCCTGACCATTATTATTCAAATAATTCTTGTCATATTTTTAACATTATAATAAAATAAAGATATAATAAATATATCAATATAATAGAATAAGACTAAGCAATATTTCACATAAAGTGTTTTAATTTTCATATTTATATATTTATTAGATGATTTTTTTAAAAAATGCTTGAATTTTAAACAAAATAATTATTTGATTAATTCTTAACAAAAAGTGCAATAGTGGATATTTAAACCAAAATCGATGTAATGTCATTAAAAAAATGTTTAACTAAAAAGGTGAATTTTCAACAAAGATTTTTCAATCATAAAAGAAAAAAAAGTTAACCTGAATTGTTGAAATTTGAATCCCAAAAGATGAAATTTCCTGTGCAAAAATTGAATTTTTAAACAGAAAATATCGATTTTCTGCAAAAATAAATTTCTAACAAAATAGGTAAATTTTCAACTGTAGAGATGACAAAACAATTGAACTGTTTCCCACACAGTTGAATTTTAAATTTAAAAAGTTACATTTTCAACAAATTAGTTAAAATTTCAACCAAAGAGATGAATTTTCAGCTAAAAATATGGATCTTAAACAGAAAAATTATTTCAAAATAAAATGGTTAAACAAAATTAAAAAAAAACTTAATTCTCTAGCAAATAGGATAAATTTTCAACCAAGGAGTTGTATTTTATAAAAAATGCAAATTTTTACAAAAAAGTTGGATTTTCAAATTAAAAATACAAATTTTTTAAAAAAGATGTTTTTTTTAAACAAAATTGTTGAATTTTCAACAACACAGTTCCATTTTTATTCAAGAAAGATGAAATTTCTAATAAAATTAATAAATTTTTCAATTAAAAAGACAAATTTGGAAGAAAACATTTATATTTTCATTTAAAAAAGATTTTAGTTGACTTTTCAACACAAAACTATGAATTTTAAACAAAAAATAATTTTTTTACGAATTAGTTAAAATTTCAATAAAAAAGTTTAATGTTAAATAAAAAAGCATGCCTTTTTATCAACATTGTTGAATTTTCAATCATGTAGTTGCATTTATATCCAAAACAGATACATTTTCTGAACTAAAATACAAGAATTTTTAAATTTAAATGACAAATTTTAAACGAAAAAGATGAATTTTCATCCAAAAAATATTTGATTGAACTTTTCAATATAAAAAGAAAAATATTTAACAAAATCGTTGAATTTTTAACAAAATATTTGCAATTCTATCCGAGAAGGACGAAATTTTTCCTAAAATAGATAAATTTTTAAATTAAAATGACAAATTTAAAAAAAAGAGTTAATTTTTATCAATGAAAGATATTACTTGACTTTTCAATGCCATTATATGAATTTTATATAAAAAGTACATTTTCGGCAAAAAAAAATTAATTTTCAACAAAATCGTTACATTTTCAAACAAAAATGATGACCTTTAAACAAAATTGTTGAATTTTCGAACAAATAATAAAATTTATAACTAGAAAGATAATCTTCAGGAATAAGAAACTGCAAAAAAAGAAACAGAAATATAAATATAAGGCTAATAATGTATTAACAAGATTATTTTTTCATTATTTTGATTATTATATTTTCAATTTGATTATTTTTAATTTAAAGAGTTCTAAAATTTATTTTTGAAGACTTACAAATTAGAAAACTAGAAGGGTTTGAATTTGAAAAATTTAGATAAAAATGTTTTGAAATGATTAACTGTAAATATAAATTAATTAATGATTTTCAGACACTGTTGAAAATTAAACTATAATTTTGATTTTACGAAATGTCCGAATAAAACTTAATAAACTTTATAAATAAAAATTCCAATGTTATAATAATTTCCAATCCATATTTTCATAATTATTTTTTCCCAGTCCAATTTTCAATTTTTTATTACCAATAATAATTAAATACCAGAATCTTAAACTTTTAACATTTTTAATCTAGAATATTTTATAAACGGAATAAAACAGTTTAAAATTAAAATTGAAAAAGTTTCAAATTAATTCCTCTTGACAGTTGTTTAAAGATATAAAAAATAAAGTTACAGAAAGAAAATAAAGTCAACTGACAATTTTGTTCACAAAAAAAATATTTTTAATTATTTAAAAACAAATTTATCGAAATTAAACTTACAGAAATTATAGAATTTTTTTGGTAAATCCCTGAGTTTTCCCTGACGGGTAAAATTCAATTCATATTAAATTTCTGCACAATTACTGCGAGTTATTGCGAATTTACAGAAATTACGTACATTAAGACCCCGCCCCCCCCCCCCCCCCCCCCCCCCCCCCCCCCCACGCCGAGATCACGCTGCTGTCCTCCTCTTTTATTTACTCTTTTTTATTTAAT
>JAAAKG020142497.1:0-29036 GCA_010014905.2 Druon quercuslanigerum
GGCACGCTTAATTTAATTCTTTTATTAATATATTATATATATATATATATATATATATATATATATATATATATTCCTCCGAAACAGGAAGCCCAGGTACAAAAACTCTTTCACCTCCTGCCCCGTTTTTCCCTTCCACTACTCTCGGTTATGGATTCCACCTCCTACCATAAACAACATAACCTTGGACTTTTCCGCATTCAGTTCTAACTTGTTCTTATCCAGGTATCTTCTCAACCTTTTATTAATATCGCAAAAAGTGTTGGGCTAAGCGGGCACCCTTGCCTTAACACCCTTTCCATCCGAAAATCCTCCGGAATTCCCTCCCCTCCTTTAAACCTATATTTCGTCTCTTTATATGTACATCCTTTGCTCTCCCTGTCTTCCAATGCCTTCCTCAACCTCCAGCAATACACCGTAGGAAACGCGCCTCAGGGATTGCCTACTTTAAAAAATGTAATTTTCTATTTCTTTTTTCAGAATTAGGTACACAGTTCGATTGTTTGCCTAATGGCGAACCTATTCCTGGTATTCCCCGTATCAAAGACTCTTCTTCTTCTTTTTCTTCTTCTGATAGACATTCTCCGGAAAGGATTACATCTCTTGCAAAATCACGTTCTCCAGGAAGAACTCTTCCGCTTATGAGATCGTATTCTCTAAAAACGACTCTTCCTCTTGCCAGTTCTTATTCTTCTACCGGGCCTTCTGTTTCTGCCAAGTCTCCCCTTCGTACCATATCCAAATCTCCTCATAACACGCACTTTCTTTATGACATACTTGGATTTAAGCTTAAGGAACTTGAATTTATCAGACTGATTCCCAACGAGAATAGGAACAAGACATTCCATGTTCGAAGATACACTTTTCCTCAAGATCAACGTATTCAGTTAAGAACAGCACATAATGCCCTAAAGCCTATGCCAAATGAAGAACAATTTGTATTAACAGCGGCCAATGGTGACGTCCTTGCAATAATCGAAAAATACTACAAACAAGCGTTCCTCCGTGGAATATACAAACCAGTTCCCTATCCTGGAAAACGGGCGAAAATAAACATGTACAGCGGTTGCGTTGAAGAATTGACCCCAGAAGAAGTCGCAGAATGTCCATTAGGCAACCATCACGGAGTTTCTAAGCGTTTTACAATATTTCGTGTTTAAACATTTTGAAAAAAAATTCAGTGAGAAAGTCAACTTTTTTCCTTGTGCTGGATCTCGTACATAGCACATGTTCTCCACGCTTCATATAATTTTATTCATGGACCGGGATTCCTGATTCAGATTGAGCTGAATAAAATACAAATTTCCTTCTGTATAATTTAAAAATTTTTTATTTACACTTATAGCATCCTATACAAATAATTTTTCCTAATATTCAAAGAATTTTCCTTTTCACCCATCTTCAAATGCCGTTACCTAAGTTGATTACACTTTTTTTGTTATTATTTTTATATGAAATTAAAAAATACATAAAAACAGTATAATAAGAATTAAGTAAAAGCTTCAAATTTAAAGAACTAGTCAAGGTAAAGATCCAGCGATTAATATGTAATAATAAATATTTCATTTTTTTAACTTAGGTATTATTTTCTCGCTTTCTGGGCGTGGCTTGAAAAACCAAAGAAGGTCATTGTTGGCGGTAAGGTACTTGACCGTCCTAGGTCGATAAACTGCACTTTATTGCCCGCTGCAATTTCAAACCTGAGACGTAATTTCATAAGATAACTCGCTAACTATACACGCATTACATAAACTATTTTTTACTCAACTTCCGGTAAGAGGACGGTTTCACGTATGACTTGTAGTGGCCTTGATTTTAAATCGGGGAAATGTAAACGTAAACGAACAGGGCCGCAAGAACTATTTCTGTTAGATTTGGACGCATGGTAAGAACTGACGCATTTAACACTTTCGACTGAGCACCACGTGTCTCTCGGTTCCGCGGTCTACGCATCAAAAAATGCAGATGACTTAAATTGTACCATTATCTTAAACTGAGGTTTTTTTACATCAGTAGTTGAGTGTATTTATTTTTTTAATTATTATGCTGTCGAATATATAATAACATGTAATTTATCATGCTCCCACATTTTAATGATAATTCTAGAACCAGTAAATGCTTTATTATATTGTTAGTCTCAATTTAAAGAGGATATTCGATAGTTCACACTGCCATACTAACTAACAAGATGCATTAATCCAATGTTACTCGCACTACGAAAATCGAGAGAAACTGTTTGCCCAAAGAACTCTACTACCAAACGCACTCGGTCGCCTTTGAAATGCAAAAAAGAAACAAAGTTTATATACCAATCTCGTGCAACCTGACGTGCTACTACGGACCGTGGTGATGCTTTCTCAAGGACGTTGCCAGCTAGTAGATCGCGACGTACTTATGTGCTTCACTACTCAGGCGAAAGCAGCGCGGCAGGTTGGATGCGATTGGTTGTATCCATGGATTCGTGCATGGACGGTACATCAGTAAAGGTGTTTGCTCAAGAAAATCCGTTGCAGTGCGCTGGAGCCGTCTTACTGACATGCTGTCCATGTACGAGCACATCGATCTAACCAATCGCATACAACCTGTTGCACTGCTTCCGCCTGAGCATTAGCGCATACAAGTACGTCGCTAAAGGTTTTCGCACAAGGAAATACGTGTGCAGTATGCTGGAGACGGCTTACGCTCGAGCCGTCTGTATACACAAACACAGAGCGCCCACTAATCGCGTGCGATATGTCGAGCTGCTGCTCAGCAAGCTGGTTACGTACTGTTTACCTATCGAACCGCTCCTCGAGAAGCAGAAGTTTGGGGCGTTGCTAATTTGGTGTATTATATTATTTAATTATATGTATATTTACTTAAATTATGTTATCCACAAAATACACATAAATAACTACGAAGCTTGTCAGAGATATGAGAAATATTTAAAAAATATTACTTTCTGAAATAGCTTTCAATGCCGGCTTTTTTCACCATGATAAACACTACACTCTCTCCATAAACACACTAATCTTGGCCACCTCGAAAACTTCTGCTTTTCGGGCGGCGGTATGAAAGGTGAACGGTACGTGACCAGCCCGCTCCGCAGCAGCGCGACAGATCGCACGCGATTGGTTGGCGCTCTCTGTGCGTGCACGGACGGCTCGTGCGTAAGCCGTTTCTAGTATACTGCACACGTAATTTCCTGTACGAAAACCTTCACCATACCAGCTCGCAACAGGACGTCTGTGAGACGTTTCCAGCACATGGCAAAAGATTTTCTTGTGTGACCACCTTAAGGTGCTTCCTAAGGCTTGAAACTTAGCGCACGTATTTCTTTGCCAAGCATTTCTTCTTCTAAGAATTGATTGATTACATATTTTAACCACTGAATATAGTTTTCAAAGCGCTGAAAATAAAAGAGAGTTTTTTCGAAAAATGGTCTGGTTCTTGTTTTATCGTAATTAATTGGAAATTCATGCATTTTATACGACATGGAAGTAGCAAACCACCACCCTTAGTGTATGACAAGTGGTCGCTTTATTATTGTGAGAAATAAGAGCCGGCTGCGAGAAATTAAAGCTGATTAAAAGATTAAGTAATTTAATGTGAATATTCTGCATCAGGTTCATTAGATAAAGACGAGACGATTAAAAAGAGATAGAAGAAAATTGGTTAATCCATTCAATTTCTGTTGAGAGTTTTCGTCATTTCTCCTCTCTTCTCAGATTTTATGACAAAAAAAAATTCAGAGAATACTCAGATGTTGCAGATTACACTTGAATGGTATGAAATTCGCAGCCTTTTCACAGCTATTCCTTTTCCAGAATTTTCCATCGAAAATTCTGCAAAATATTTTATATATTTTCAATCCAAAAAGACGAATCTTCACAAAACCGAATTTATTTTAACAAGATTTCAACATTTGAACAAGGAGTTAAACTTTTAAATAAAATGATGTATATATTTTTTAATGAGAGAAGAATTTCTTAGCCAAGAAGATCTAATTATTGCCATAAAAGACGAATTTTCAAGAAAACACATGCATTTTTATCGATATAATCGTATTTTCAATACAAATGTAATTTTTCATATTTTCCACTTAAATTCCCTAAAAATTGTTTTGTTTATAAATAATTGTTATACATAGATACAAAATCATATCAAAATAAAGTAATATAAGATATTAGAAAGTACTAAAATTTCAGACGTGTTCGCGTTTCTATTGACTAATATTAGAAACGCAATCAATTTTTAAATCCATAATGACAAATTTAACAATATTAAAATTTCTTTATTTTCAAAGTTTTTTTCGAATAGTTTCATTTCAAAGGCTTATAATTTTAAAAAATTTACATCTTGAAATTTCAGCATCTTTGACTTTCAAACAGTCAGTGTAGTTAAAAGTAGTACCGAATTAAAAATTATTTTTATTTAATAGCGCTAATGCTATTACAATTCCTTTGAATTTTAAGTGATCGGTTTTTAAAGTTTTTAATTTTTTCTATTTTCTAAATTTTGCTCTGAAATAATTTTATTTACAGATTCTCAATCTGAGAAAAAAAACTCTTAAATTTTGAACTCCTTCAATTTCTATTTGGCCACTTATTTTTGTTATTATTAGTATTTTCTTCGAAGTTCTTCCAATGGGGATCTTTTTTCGACGGGTCATAAATTTCCTCTCAGTTTTTCCGTGTAAAAGAAATTGGTAGATTTTGTAAAACGCCGAGCAATCCTGCGTCACACTGCACCTGTGGATTCTGGAGAACCCTGTTTTAATACAAGATATCAAAATTTAAACTTTTTATCCAAAAGTTATGTAATTCTGATATAAGACAATTCCGATAGGGAAAAATTAAAGTTCTTAATCTTTGAAAAAAAAAATCTTTAAAGTATCGGTAAAAAATATCATTCTCGGCTATCCGGCCCCATATTCCGTTCGCCATAGGTTCACTCATGTTGGCGATTTGCTCCTTCCCAGGCGCGTAAAATGCATAAATTTTTAATTAGTTGCAATAAAACAAGAACCAGACAATTTTTCGAAAAAAAGCTCTCTTTATTTTCAGCGCTTGAGCATTTATATTCAGTGGTTCAAATATGAAATCAATCAATTCATAAGTGACGGAGAAAAGCTTTATTGTCCAATCGGCTAAGCATACGGTTTATCATATACAGGGTGTCTTAGAAACCTCATACCGCCAAAAACCAGGACATTGCTTTTTAAATTTTGAGCTGAAAAGTCCTTTGCCATTTTTCGAAATTCTCAAAAATAAGCGTGATATTCAATATTTCTTTTGGCCAACCAGCGCGATTGGCGGGAACAGCGCCAGTGGCGTAACAGCGGTCATGGGCCCTCGAAAGAATTTTCTTTTTTTCTTTACGCTTGAAGCGAAACAATGCTTGATGATGACGAGATGTTTTTTATTTTCAATACGCGTGATTGAAATTTTTCCGAAAGTTCTTTTTAAAATAAAATTGATCGTTTTGCCTTTCGCGATTCCGAACTTTGCAACATTTTTGCAATTTGGAAAAATTACAATCAAGCGAATTGAAAATGAAAAACATCTCGTCATCATCAAGTATTGTTTCGCTTCAAACATAAATAAACAAATAAAATTCTTTCGGGGGCCCATGACCGCTATTACGCCACTGGTGCTGTTCCCGCCAAGCGCGCTGATTGGCCAAAAGAAATATTGAATATCTCGCCTATTTTTGAGATCTTCAAAAAATGGCAAAGGACTTTTCTGCTCAAAATTTAAAAAGCAATGTCCTGGTTTTGGCGGTACGAGGCTTCTGGGACACCCTGTATTTTATGAATTAAGATTTGTCATTTGTTTTCCATAAAAATATTTTGAGTGAAAAATAATAAAAGGAGTTCCTATTGAAAATTGTGGGCCATCCATAATTTAATTTATATATTTATATCACACGAAGTTTGTTTGTAAGAAAATCTTAAATAAGATATACTCTGATTTTAAAGTAGGCAAGGAAAATTACAAAAGGAAAATATTCAGGAATATCACAAAAAAAGTTTGTTTAAAAAGTAATAATAAACTAGGATTAAAGCTAGCTATTTAAGGTGAAAACTGGATAATTATAATTAGGTAAACTATACAAAATACTTGATAAAATTATTAATTTTATCCTGACAATTCTGTACAGTTAAAAATCTAACCTTAATTATTTTTCAGCCAATATTTTTTTATAAAATGTATTGCGTATTGCTTGTCGTAGATGTACGTCATTACAAATATTGAACTCGCGGAATTTGAGTAAACAAAGTTTAATTTTCTACGTTAAAAAGTTATAAATCTTAGTCTGAAATGTGTTGATTCCTTCACGGTGACTTGTATGGTAATAATATTAATAATAATTAGCGAAAATAGAATTAACGTTCAGTTTTGAAGTATAGGTAATTGTCACTATAAAGTTAGCAATTTTATCACGTATTTTTTAGAGTTTGCTTAATTATAATTATTCAGATTTAACCTCAAAGAGCTTTTTTTTAAACCTATTTTATCTTGTAATTATAAAAGCAATTACTTTTTAAAACAACTTTTTCTGTGAAAAGAAGTTTTGAATAGAAAAAATTATTCTTGTACCAAAAAGACGCATTCACCCACACAAAATTTAATGAATAAATGGAATTTTTATACAGCACAGAAATCGATTTCAAGCGATTCATGAAATTCATGCAATTCAAGGAATTCATGCAATTCATGAATTTCACGAATTGGATCAATTTTAGCATTTTTTTTTAATTTTACGAATTCCTTAAATTCCACGAATTCCATAATTTTCAGGAATTCCGTGAATACCTTAAATGCCTTGAATTCCATGAATTCTCTGAATCACATAAATTCCGTGAATTCTTTGAAGCCCATAAAATCCTTCAATTCTGTGATGACCTTGAATTCAATGAATTCTGTGATGACCTTGAATTCAATGAATTTCGTGATCTCCGTGAATTCTGGCAATAGAGGCAAATCCGCGAATTCCCTAAATTCTTTGCATTTCATTTATTTACTAGATTCAGTGAATCCATTAAATTCAGTGAATTTCATGAATTCCATGAATTTTGGAAATCCCATGAATTCCGTGTATTCCGTAAATTTCGTGAATTCGTTCAATTCTAGGAATTCTATTAAATCCATGAATTCCGCGAGTTCCGTAAAATCCTTTAATTTGGTGAATTCTATTAATCCCCTGAATTCCTTGTGCACAATTTTCGACAATTTACAACACTTCTAATATGTTTGTTGCAATTTCGCCATTCCAATACTGTGTATTTTTACTTTTCTATTTTTGTCTCTATAATCAATTTTTGGTCTGAATCTCTCATCGTCGCTAAGAGCTGTGATATTCAACTTTCTAAGATACAAGCAGAAGAAATTTGACTTTCGTCTCAAAAATCTATATTGTTTGCTAAATTAACTTTCTTTGTTTGATGAACTATTTTGCATAAAAAATGCAGCTAAATAGGATTGAAACAATATATCTTTTTAGTTTTACAAATCTACTTTACATATTATTAATATTTTCAAAGAAAGAGGCCTATTATAATATATGATCGTGGTTGAATTATAATTACATAAGAAACTTGCTTGAAAAATTGTTTCAAAGTGCGACATATCAAAATGGAATAATATAATATATACGCTTACTTCAAAACTAAATATTATCTAAATTTCTGAAAGTAAAATAATGATACGCATGCGAGATACTAAATAGTTTGTGTGATACCAATTAAAACGCTTCATGTAATAAAATCATAAAGTTATTCGCGTAAGTAATTTTTGATAGTGAACAAGAAAACACAAATATCTGAGAACGGTATATATACACAAAACCTAAAAATATTCATTAGTTACTCTACTCCGAAAATTATTCGTTAAGAAGTGTTTCCCGCATCTAGAGAATATGAGGATTTATTATACGCTGTCCATAACCTTGGGCGTAATTCTTAGTTCCATTAGTAAGTAAAGAATATATTAGTATCATTGTTTTATATTTTCTTTTTTATACACTGATAAATTTTTTTTAATCAGCAAACGGCTCTAGTTAAACTAGATATAGTTAATATAAAAAGTATTCCTTACTAATAAGATTATGGACATGCAGTTGATTAACCTATGCCAAACTAATAATACCTAGTAAACGAAACCTTATTTCATTTGCGTGGCAACGCTAGGTGATATTTATGAATATCTAAGTGTTTCTTTCTTCGTAAAGAGGCGCCACAATCAGTCCACATGTAGGGATGGTTACAATTATAGTTCCTTCCTGGTGAATTCCTAGTGGTATTCAAAGCGCTAGGCAGACGTAGAGTTTCCACTCTACCTCACGTAACCATAGGCCAAGCGGGCCACGCTCGGTTTGCCGCGCGAAGGCGCGTTGCCTCAAGGTGTTCGCATAATAAAATCCGTTGCAGTGGGCTGGAAACGTCTCACTGACGTGCCGTCCGTGCGCGAACACATTGAACCAACCAATCGCATGAAACCTGTCGTGCTGCTTCCGTCTGAGCAGTGATGCACACAAGTAAGTCGCTATCTGTACCAGCTCGCAACGTCCTTGAGCAAGTACCACCACGGACAGCAGCAGCATGGCAGGTTGGACGCGATTGGTTGACTTTACGAACTCATAAATGGACCGCAGGTCCATTTATGAGTCTCCTGAGCACTGCAACGGAATTTCTTGTGCGACCACCTTCGCCAGTTGGCAGTCACTCACGGTGGGGCTGAATAATTTTGTATGAAAAGTTCGAGGAAGTCAAAGTTACGAGTGGGAAGTTGTTGTAAATGGTGCCTATAATCAATTTTTCATGAACTTCAAATGATACCCTGAGCCCGTTTTTTTTACTTGTGAAAAATTCATTTAAATTGCTATGTATAATAACATAAACGCTAAATAAGCTGGTAAATTAAATAGATTTTTGAATTTTAAACTTTAAGTGTTTGTAAATTAATGGTGTCTACTATTATATTCGCGAACAGCTTTAAGTAAATTTTCTGCATATTTCGGAATTGCTTTTATCTCTAAATCTAAATAACTTTTTTATAACAGCGATTTTGTCAAGGTAATCTGTTTTTAAAACAATTAAAAAACAAGAATCTACAACCTCTTTGAATGCGTCAAAACATGTAACAAATTGCATAAAAGAAAAATTATAGGTTGTTGTGCAAATTTCACGTAAAACATCCACTTCCGAAAAAGATTTCTCGGTTGACATTACACTTTTTATCCCACATTTCATAAAGTAACTCGGGCGGTAACATCGAGTCAATAATTTGCTTTTCTTCATCTGATGAAATTATCGGTAACTTGCAACAATTTAAACAAAATTACAATCTTCTTTTTTAAATTCGTTTGATTTCCAAACCTTAAAATTTTCAATGCAACTCCATGTTGTTCTTAAAACGTCTATAGCGTTTAAGAAATCTTTATGAGCGGTAAACCAAGTGCACGGGTATGAACAGCTGAGACATCAGACCAATCAATAAATTCAATAAAATACGATCCGCTGTAACTTTATTTTGAAAGTCCTTTAGATTTAGTAAGTCCCACAAAACTGATAAATTATCATGATTTTCTTTAGAAAATTGACTGACACTTATGAAAAATAATTTATTGACACCAGAATCTTAAAAGTGCTTGGCAACTAGTCCTTCATTATAACTTTGCCGTTTATTTTTGCTAGGAAGCACCAACTCATTGTCCCACGATTGAATAGATAATGTTATTTTTAAAAAACCGCCACCACCATCTGCACCATTTTTAATGTACGCTTTATCTTCTGCACAAGATTTCTTAGGATCATCGATTAGTTTTTGAATATTTTTACATAATACAAAATATTCTTCTTTTGCGTGATTTCCGTTTTAGAGCTAATTAACTGGCATTTGTTACATTAAAATGGGATTCAAGCGAATAATTTAAAACTTTGATTTTGTCTTTTAGAAAAGGTTCAAACATTTGTCTTTTTTTTGTTGCACTTCGAAGTGATTTAGCGATTCCTAAAGTTGTGTTAGTTGACAAACCAAAATGAGTACTAATTTGCAATAACTTTTCAGGGGATATCACCCGTTGCTCAGTTTCTTTTTTGTTTCGTGAAAGACTAACAGCCATCGCCCTATCTTGTTCTTTTGATAACAATATGGAATCATTATTTTGACGCGTTTGATCGGTAGATTTTTCTGTAATTACATTACACACCCAGTGCTTTGTCACTTTCTGATCTAATCATTAATTAAAGTTTTGAAATAATTCCTTTTTTGTATAATTATGACATTTACCTTTTGCGATAATTGGTTAAGATTTCCCACATTTCTTATTTGCAGATTTTGTTTCTCTTTAATTTTTTTGAATGATTGTAGTACAGGTTCTTGAAAAGTTATATTTATTTTGATGTTTCACTATAATACATAATTTAGAAGAACACGGCTTTCCAAATCTTGATCAAGTATTATTAGCTAGCCTAAAATTAGAATAATCAGCAGGCTTCACAATAGAATTATTATCCGAATTTTTATTTGCATAAAAATTCGCACATAGTGCTTTCGGCTATCGTTCATCGTTGCTGTTATAAATGATATGCTTATTATTTTAATTTTTCAAGTTTTTATACGCGACTCGCATAGGACGAGATTCCTTCTCGCATACGACGTTTATCCATTCGGTAGACAACCATTTTAGACGTAAGAGTGTTCGACTCTGAAAAAAAAGAGTAGAGAGAGAACGAAGAGAGAGAGAGAGAGAGAGAGAGAGAGAGAACGAAACACTAATTCTTGCGATTCTAACTCGAGCGCGCGCTTCTCGCGCTTCTCCTACCAATCGATGCTTTCCCACTCTGGCCAACTCTTGTGTGGCACAGCCTGTTTAAAAAGGCGCGCTCCGCCACGTAGCGGCAGTACGATTAGAGCTGAAAAATCCTCTCTGATCAACAAGGCTAACGGCTGGAACTCCGCTGTTAGCTGACATCAACCTCTCCGGGCTGGAATACCGCTCGGGCTAGACCAAAATTATTACGAAACGCAACCAAAACTTGATCCCCCTCTCTCTCACTCCCACGGCCGGACATCCGCTCTGGGCAATCCTGCTTGGTTTGAGTACGCCCCGCACGCCTCATGCGGCAGTGAGTGGAACTAATTTTTACTCTCTCTCACTCAATCTTTCTTTCTCTGTAAATAACTGACACACGGCGAAATAATAGACAGTGTTTAGTAAAAGAAAATAAAAGAAACCTGGTGATTCAAGTAAATTACTTAGTATATACCTTCTCCCTATGTTTAATCCTTTTTCCTCCTTTTACGGGTCGGCTGAAATTCCAGCTCATCCGTTCCGCTGTTACGGCTAGCATCCCAGCTGTACTGGACTGGATCCTAACCCTACTTTTTTTTCTTCCCTTTTTTTGGACCATGGACGGGCTCCAAGAATGGAAAGATTTGATGCAAAAACGAGGCTGTTCTTGTATCTGTGTGGCTCCCCCTACCAGCTAAAAGGAAGAACCCAAAAGCATGGCCCGACTGAACCAATTCCTGGCCAAACGCAACGCCACCTTGGACAAAAACAAAACCACCGGTGTCCACAGGGAAGATTGACTATCCTTTCACCCCTCTCTTTCTATCTTTCGAGATAGTACTTGAAACTACAGGGAACCAGCCTTTACGTGTCCCTGGCAACGACCTTTCCTTACTCCCTCTGGCGGAACCCCTCAGAACCAATCCCTTCATCTCTTTCTCTCTTAGGAGAAATACAGGTACGCCCCGTCAGGACGAACTCGCCCATGGTCAAAAAGTCCGTGACCATTTCTCCATTACCTCTCTTTTTATCTTCTGAGAGCCCTCTCACTCTCTCCTAAGAGAACTCCCCGATTATCTCCGTATCATTTCCTATAATGACTATAGCCACCACTCAACCCCAAACGAGGAGGATATTTAAGACCTTATTAAAGTTTATGTGTTCTTTCAAAAAGAACTTTTTTTCTCTTTACAGAACAGGCAAATTTTTAAGCGACAATCACTGTGCAACATCGCAGGCACTTTGATTTGAGGTGCTGGTTTCATTTTTTATCCAGTAACTAAAAGTTCGATACATAATTTAATTTTGATGCTTACACTTCGATGTTACGATACAAACTGACAATATTATAAATAACAATATATAAAACTCAAAAATATTGAACTGCAGAATTATATTGAAATAGTTAGAAAGATTACTTACGTTTTGTATTATGAAATAGAAGAATGTATATTTATATATAGGCAAGTGAATATACATACCATTGCAGTCGTTTGATGTAAGCAAAGAAACATGCATTTAGTTTTATGTAAACAAACCTATAGTGCATTATAAGATCATTTTTTTCATTATTTAACTGTTTAAAAATTATTATTAAAGATCGATAAAGTAAATAATTACATTATCGATAAGTAGTAAAGAAGGATAAGAATTAGCATTACCATTTTAGAAATATTTTTCAAGTACTTTAACTTGCTTTAAGACTTTTTGAAGCTCGTTTCATGTGGTTAAACCAGCTTATTTAGCGTTTAAGTATTATACATAGCAATTGTAATAAATTTGTTACGAATAAAAAAAATGTACTAGAACTTCCCACTCGTAACTTTGGGGTCCTCGAACTTTTCAGATAAAATTATTTAGCCCCACCCTGCACCCGACTTGGCCGTAAGATCATTTGACTTGTACTCTCGCACACCTGTATTACTTTACTCAAATAAATAAGTTGTTGAGTTTAAACTTAGCCACAACCTTTATTTTCCTTCTCGGAGTTGTGGGACTACAAATTGGAGTCAGGAAATAATATTTATGGGGCACATATATATTGCCCATACAAGCTGACGTTTTTCTACATTGCATCTTGAAGCGAGACTATGTGGAGTATCGTGTCCAAATTTCGATTGCTTACATTACTTGTGAATATTTTCAATGAAAGTGGTTTTGGTTCATGATCATAAGTACAATAGTCTCTTTCATGAATAATTTCAAGTGAATTTAGTGTTCAAAATTTGATGCAAAAACGACTGTTAAAATTTTTTAACACCTAGCCTCTTCCGTTGTTCAAGTCTATTGGTAGATGAAAGGAATCTGTTGCATGTAAGTCATAACCTAAAAAGCGTGCAAAATCTCGATCTGATCCGTTTATTATTTCGACAGCTGTAGCATTTAAGGAAGAACAGACAGACACATTCCAGTACCAAAACTTGATTTTCAGCTTCACGAAGTCTCAAAAAGTAATGATCTATTAAAAAATTGAGGTGTGAAAGTTCGGGCGATTCTTATACTTTCTCAATAATAAATAATGAGAATGTAAAAATAGAAAAATAAAAAATAAATAAAATGGAATAATAGTAATGCGCCCTTACGATTTTCACTACATTTTCAACATTGAAAATTCATTAATAATTTTTGTCTTTTCACAGAAATATCATTAGGTATGCCGCCCAAGACAATGGACTTTCTGGCAAAATTTGGGATGAGCGACAAACATACGAATCATCCAGGTAGCTATAGTTCTCGTATTAGCAGTGAAATACAAATAATATTCTCTTAAACCAGTAAATATTCAACATAAATATAGATCTTTTATCTTTTTTTTATGAAAAATATTAGAAGACGTATACAATACAGAGCTGCTACGTTCACAAAATACGTGATAAATTTTTCAGGAACTTTAAACATCTATCCCTCTCTCTGAGTGATGCTTTTCCATTGCCCTTGAAACCCAAAATGATACTTTGAAAGAACTCCATGTCAATTGGAAATATTCTCTAGACACAAGCGCGACCAATCTAATCTTCTTCCTTTTCCCCTAGAGTTAGAGACAAGCCACATCGAATTTGCAATTGTAAGGCACTTATTAATGTTTAAAACACAGTTTGTCTATAAAAATTTAGACAAATTTTGAACTTCTAGTTTTTCAGGCAGCCTGGCGCCATTAGGTATTTTCACTTCAACCATCAGCTAACTTCACATAGTTAAAAGCTGAGGGGAAAACAATGAACCAAATTCTAAATAGAGCAAAAATGAACTGAATCTCATGCATTTGGTCCCTTGTTTTCTCTTAGCAATCTACGAAGTGAAGTTAGCTGTTTATTGAAGTGAAAATACCTAATATACCGATGTTCGATTATCTTTTTAAAACACCTGTTAGGTACTTTTTCCTCAAGTTTTTCACCGTATCCAGATCTAGGGCTTTCCAGTTACTCACCCTTTTTAAAACCTTTGAAACGTCTGAATCCTTGATGTCAGTAGGCTCCATTCTAGGAATATTTCTGGCTCTTTCCTTCTGTTGAAACTAAGCAGTCGCTTCTGTTTGTTTTTCCCTACACATCAGATGAGTAGTCGGCCATCTCTTCAAATTAAGAATCACGAATATCTCGATGTTGCGAAGGTGAATGGTTTTACTGACATGGTTTGTGATATTTCTGGTTTTATTTTTTTTTCTTATATTGAATCCATCATCCTAATTTTAAACTCACTTTGCTAAAATCCACATCCACCCCAAATTTTTATGGTGAAGCTCGTTCGCTTTCTAAAACAAAGACGGCATTTGTTGAAATAGTTCAGCGTTCAACGTTCAACAGTTAACAGTCCAACGTTCTAACGTCTGCCACAGATGCATATTACACAAGAATTTGTGTCTTTAACACATTAAATGTTGCTATCAACGAATTCCCTTGTATTTTTTCTACATCTCTGAACTCTAAGAAACCACGACCAAAATGGACCAGACAACGGGATTCTAAGTAAATAAAAATTTATTCTTTTCCTAATTTCTTTATCTTACTTCCTGGATTTCATATTTAATCAACACGAAGACAAACACAGGCAAACCACAACAACAATGACTGTCAGATTCTGTGGGGTTAGCTGCATTGCAAATATGACTTCACCAGGAACATGCGCAGTGAATAAGATTACCGTTCGTACAAGAGTGCTAGGAAAAACAGGATCAAGCACCACGGAAAACCTGCGCGTTGGCCGAAGGCAGAACACCCCTGGGAACAACGGCTAGTATCGAACGACGAGAGCCTGCGTAGTGAAACCCGTAATGCAAATACGTACTCTCGAAAATATAAAATTTAAAATTGCTGGTGGATTCAGAGGCGATATAAAAACCAGGAAAAATTAGAGGTAAGCGCACTTCGTTAAAATGTGTTAATTGCTGACCTTGGTCAGAGTCAAGATTATCTAGCAGCATTGTTTTTTATCTTAGAATCAGTGCGTCTAAATTCATGCAGTAAAAAAAAATAATTTTTCAAAAAAATAAATACAAAATTTTGTAGAGTTCAAGATGTTAATGAAAACATAACACCGAAGGCAAATGCAAGTAGACAGCAAGGTTAGCTCACCTCTATTCCCAGAATGGGGAACTGAACTCTATGCCTGGATGGCGAACTAGGACTCAGTTGGAAGTAGCATCTAAATTCAGTACAAATAACCAAAAAAACAAAAACAGTGAAATTTTTCAGAGCCGAGGTGGCGTGCCCGGAAAATAATAAATTCTAGAGGCGGAATAGAGCATTCAGTTTTTAGAAAAAAAGAAACGGCAAGTTGGATAGCATGCACCGTTTTAAATCAAAAAAAGATACCTTGGATTTTCTCGATAGTCGTGTGCAGCGGCTCCCTTCAACAGCGAAGAAGGCAGTCGAAACCTCTCCAAAGATTTAGCTGAGCGGTTAACGGGTCGCTCACCAACTGGGTATCGACCTACTACTGGCTCGACTTCTTAAAATCGTTTAAACGAGCTTACTTTCAAGGAAAGGGGTCCTGCGCTTTTTAATGGTAGCTTCTCGTACTAGTCAGCCATCACCTGCTCTTATTATAATATCTATAGCTGCCTACCTATCGAGGTTGAATGTGGCTACCTCGCCGGTGTGGAGCGTTAGTGAGTCCCAGCCATTTCATTTGCCCACTATTCGAGAAGAATCCTTCACAAGGGACTTCTCGAAATTTTGACGGTTAATTAAATGTGGAGTGAGTGCTTTCAACTCCAGCCTCTCTTCTTAGAAGATGTAGAATTCGATGTCGTCGTGTTCATCTATCTCAATTCCTAGTGCCTTCTTTTCAAGTATCTCTTTCCTTAAAGGTTCTTTCCTCATGATTAGTGCTTTAACCATGTCAGGTTGAACTGCTCTTATGACTATCTTAGGGTGCCTGATTACTTTGGTGTTCTGGGAGATTTATGATACCAATTTCATGCCCTTGAGATGGTCTAGCGCGATACTTATAGGAATGATTTGGATTGTTTCTTGCAACGGTGTTTTTGTGGCTTTCAGCAAATGACGAGCTTCTTCTAAAATTTGTGAGAGACCTGCGCTGTTTCCAGAATATGTGCCCTGCTCAGTTGTTTCTACTTGCTCATCTACTGGGCTAGATTCCTTCTGCGCAAAACTCACTCTCATGCACTTACGCTTAGGATATTTCTTGTTATAACTAGGGATCCATGGTTCTGCAAGGAGTATCTGTGGTTCTCGAATCTGTCGCCTACTTACTGCACCACCCGCATACATGGCCTGTATCTGGACATCGTTTTTATTTAGATGGCAGTAAACTTGGGTATCTGTTAAGGCGCCCGTCTAAAAAAAAAATATAACAAAAAAAAATCCAAAAAAACTGCCTATCATTTGATGAACGAACACAGAATGGACCGAAACAACAAATACGAACTTGTTAATCCTAATATGCTCGGATATCGTTAGTGTGAAACATACCCCTATCTTTACCGTTCGATAGATCCTTACCAACATACGTCCCGTTCCGAACTACTTTAGAAATCAGATATGGTCTTTTAAACACAGCCATGAATTTTGCAGTTCGCTTAAGCAATTTATCATAAATATTATATGCTTTAAGCTAAACTTTATCTTCTTCCCGGTATTATGTTATAATTTTACTTAAGTTGTATTTATCCACCCTTTTTAACCCCTTACTTTTTATTGAGTTACGGAAACATATCAATTTTTGTTTATTTGTTTCATCCTGTTGCCCTTCTGGATTTTGAATCCATGTTTTCCAAAACCGAGCTGGTTTTCTTTTGGTTATAGTCTCAAGGGGCGTCAATCTCATACCAGGCAGAGTGTTTATTTTCTTAAAATAGGATAGGAAAAATTTTGACAGCTCACGATTTACTCTCTCAATCATATTTGATTGAGCTTTTTTCAATCGATCGTTCCATATTTTGGAGGCAAATTGTGTTCCATGGTCAGAGATAATTCCTTTCGGCTTTGCGTGTTGAGGAATGAAATTTTCGAAGATTTGATCTAATGCATCCTTTGCTTTTTTCTTTTTTACAAAGTATAGTTTTACATATTTGTTGAATCCATAGTACTAGTCGATAAATACTACTTCTAGTGGTTTTGTTATGTTAATTGGCTGTAGAGGAGCATATTTACCTTGAGTTGGCACTTTCACGCTCCGATGTGACTATAAACTGTGTGACACTCGTTTATTATTTTCGTAATAATTGATGCTGGCAGTCAGAGCTTCCACTAACCATCACAGCTTCTATATGTGCAATCCTCGTGGAGTAGGTACTTCGCTCTGTCTTTGATGTTATCAAGCACTTCTTTGAGGCTGGAACCTTCCTTCTGTTACTCCTTCAATGCTGTAAACTCCTTTTTAAGATGACTAGATGGTCTTTTTGCTAGGTAGTGTATTATTATTCGTTTATCCTTCATTTTTAATTGATCTTCATTTCCTGTTGTTTGTCTGCTCGCGGCATCCGCAATTATGTTTTTCTTCCCCGGAAAGTGTTCCACTCGTATCCGATAATCCTGTATAGCTAGGATCCATCTAGATAGTCTTCCACGTAGCAGTTTGCAGTTCTGAAGAAACGTGAGTGTCATATGACCCGTTCTAAGAATGATCTGAGCTCCTAGTAAGATGGGTTGGAAATCTTTTAAGGACCAAAGTAAGGCGAGCAGCTCCTTTTCTGTTGTGTAGTAAGCAAGCTTCGCCCCCTTCAAAATTCTGCTGCCACAGGCTATGTCATGTTCATTCATGGACATTCTTATGTCATGTTCCTCGTCAAAATGGTAAATCATAATTCCCAGGGAATAATCGCTGGCGTCCATCTGCAGACAGGAGGGCTTTGAGTGGTCTGGAAAGTAGAGCATAATCCATGAACAAAATAGTTCTTTCACTCTTTCGAACGCCTCTTGGTGCTTTTGATCCCATCGACATTTTCTCCCTTTTCTTAGCAGTTGTAACATGGGTATCAGTTCCTTGGACAATTTTCCTGTAAATTGAGCACTGAAATTTACTGTTCTCAAAAATTGACTAAAAGGCTAGATAATTCAGCTTCACTAACACTTCCTTGTGCTCAGATTCAGATTCAGAGTCTTGGGGTCGCTCTTGCTCTCTTGAAGTTGGATAACAAGAGGACAGCGGAGATAGAAAAATTTAATCTTGCAATTGAGCGGTTTCGACGAAATTTTTCCTCTCTGGGCTGGGCTGCCATGGAGGATGAGAACGACATTATGTGGAAGGTTAATAAGGCCCGCTTATTTGCGCAGATTCTTCCGAATGAAAAGAGAAATCTGGAGCATTTTTCTCTCATTGTTACAAAAGGGGCAGATTAAGGTTTCAGCGGATACAACGTTTTTGAACAGATTCCTGAATGATCGATTTTGTTAATAACGAGAATAAAACTTGGCGAGTAATCGAAAATTGTTGAAGGAACTTTTTGGAGCTACTACTTTCTATTTTTCTGAACATTTTCAAAATGTTCAAAAGTATATAACTTTTCTAATTTTCATCGAAATTAAAATTTTTTTTTCTACGACCTCATTTTGGGAACCTTAAGAACCTGAAGAAGTAACTATACATACAGACAGAAAGACAGACATCGAGAATGTAAAATCTAATGATAAAATCAAAAAAGAAAATTTTAATCTCCTAAACAATCCGAAAATACTGAATTTCAAACAAACTTTGACACCATTTTTCTCCACAACAGAAATTGCTAAAAATGTTGGCACCCTTCAAAAAAGTGTTCTAATATCTTAAAAGGAACCTGTTAGCAGACAAACATTATTCTTTCGCGATTAAGAGTGATATTTATGTATTGTGGAAGAATGAAATCCACCTTTTCAATTCTTTTGGCATATTTTCTAGAATAAATGTCTACTTCACAAAGTTTGGTTAGCCTGTCCCTAAAACGTAAAAGATTATAATTATTGAACTGAATCTTATGAAATGTAAATATCTCTGAAGGACAAGATTGCCGCTTCTAGGCCAGTAGATAACGAATAGACAATAGAGTGTATCAGCTGAAAGAAGGGAAATAGTATTGATAAGTTACATTGTTCAGAACATTCATCATTAATACATCAAATAGCTTTTCCTCTAGTTGGAAAACATGAGGATTGTCTATACTCTGGTCTTATCCTTTGCAGTTATACTGAATTCTATTGGTGAATATAATACTATATCTATAATGTCAAGTAATGTTTTCATAAGTTTTACACATCATGAAATATTCATTTCAGTGGGATTTTCAATATTAATAGTCCAAGCGCTAAATATTAAAGATATTAAAATTTTTTCTCTAATTGTAACAAAAAAAGTAGATTAGGATATCAGCATAGGCAAAGTCTTTTTACAGATTTCTATATGATTTGCTGCGATATCGATTTCTCGAAAAGTTTTTGAGATATAGGTATTATTAAAGTTCAAAAATTTCCAGGAGCGTCCTCCCCCCCCCCTAGTTAAGAATAGCCCCTTTCATCATCAATATTCACCTCAATCATCATCTATAATTGAGAAAGTATTATAATTTTCCGAAATTTCACACCACAACATTGAAATTTTGAATCAAATGACACATAATACAAAAAAAGAATTAAAGAGAAATTATAGCTTTAGAAAAATCCTAAAACACTCCCTAACCATTTTCCAATAGGGCTCGCCATTTTCTTTTTATCAATCGTAAGTAATGTAAATTGATACGTAAAAATCTAAAAGAAGACTTGTAGGATATTTTGCTTTATCTATAAAAAATTATACGAAAACCAAAATCCCATTCTTAGCATGACAACGCAAAATAGAGAAAAAGTTGTGAAAAAAGTATTGTAGTTTTTTATGCATTTAAAGGTGGTAGAGAAAATATACATTTACGAATGAGCTTTAAGAAACTTAATCTTTAATTATCATTATTATAGGTTTAAAAAAAGGTGACCTCTCTAAAAAATTTGGAATATTTCAGTTAAAAAAATTCGCCTAAGAATGTTATTAACTTTTCTGCGAAGATAATTTCGTAAACAAATTTTCTATTGATGTCACCGGCATACATTAAATATAAATTAAGTTACAGTTGGGTAAAGAAACAAAAACAAGGTTAACAGCGTCAATTGTACACCAGTGGACTTTGACTTATTATATTTTGTATAGAAATCATTAGAAACGCTTACAGAGTTAGTGGTAGAGGATGACCTTATCCCCACTTTAAATTGTGATAGGAACCTCAGGCAACGCTTTAGATAAGTAAACAAAGTCAAATAATACGATTACATACAAAATTCATTTTCAAACTTATAAAATAATTTGCTTTTAGCAATTATTTTTTCTACGTTTTTTTTCTGCGGGCATAAAGAAAGTCATTGGTGTCACTTTTAGGCGAGGATCACTATTTGACACTTTCCCCTATCTACCTAACGACCGAATTTCGGGAAACTGCAAAAAAACCAAAGGCTTAGGAAACATGAATTTAAATTATCATGCTGACAGTTCGACTCCAGGAAAATAAGAAACTTTCAGAGGAAGATGAAACATATTATTAAACAGTTAAGAAAACAAACTTAGCTCATATACCTTCCAAATTGCAGCTGTCAAAAATGACGTACTTCGCGATCAAGCGCGGACCGTCAGGCCCCCCTAGAGAGCTAACAACTGAATTCTGATTCTGCATGTTGCATGATTCAAAGTAGAGTGGATCGTATCAGAAAAGAAGCTCTAAGCATTAATGTGGTCAATTTCTTTCTGGGTGTCATTGGGAGGGAGATTTTTGACTTCTATATAAAGAAAACTTTTTCGAATGTACAAAATCTGCTAGTCACATTGAGGGAAGAAGTGTTAGATTTTCCAGAAATAGCTAGAACGACTTTGTGGAGAAAAGAATTTTTAAAATTAATTAAATCTTTTTAGGAACTGAATTGGTCTATTTATTTCACGGATGAGCCGTGGTGCAGAGCAAATTACACTTTAAAAAGTGGCTGGATGAAATGTGTTACGGAAGAACGTTCCGCATATTTTGACATTTATCGTTCCGGGGTCTTGGAGGATCCGTAATTCCTTCAGGTGCGAGTAAAGCGTTATAATGCTATACATATGGAATAAACATGGATTCGCAGATACATGCATGAAGTGTTTCATTGGGAAAAAAGATTAGCGGACTACCACAGTGAAATGCATGCTCAACATTTTGAAGAGTGGTTCTTCTCACTTAATTAACCTGCAGTCTATTCCTTTAAAAATATCTTTCCCTTTCAACCTCCATTTTCCCACCCCTCTTCTGTCCTCTTACTCCCACCAACACTTTCTAAACAGCTTATGTTGCAATCCCTAAACTTTTCCTTCTCGTATACCTCCTGACAATGTAATTAAAAGTATTACTTGCCAACATCAGTGCCCACTTTACAATTCCTCTCTTGTATTCTGTTTACCTCCTCTCTTTCATTCTATCTATCTCTTAAAATCCGTCTTTCCCTTCCACTTCTCTACCTTACCCTGTCCACCTCCTTCTCTTCTAGTAGCTGCTATCGCACACCCTTTCGCTTAATATTTTAAATCATCCCATATCTCTTCCGATGACTCCTATTTAAATCATAGCTGCTCTGACTGTTCCTGATACTTCTCAATCTCCATCCCCCTATCCACAATCTTAAAAGCCCTTGAATATTCATGACTACATAGTCTATCAGCGTTGCCCCTACCTGACTTAACTACGTATATTCTCCCTCTCGCTCCCTTGTTTATATACAATTAGATACCGCCCAGGTTCTATCCTCTATCCAATCCCTTTAAATCTCCCCCTCCTTATTTATTATATTATTCCCCGCCTAGCTCGTTCGCCACTTTCACTCCACTTTCCCCCCACCCCCTACTTCATACGAAACAAATTCCTCTGCACTTCCTTTAATACCTCTTTCTGCTCGCCCCGCACTAACATTTTCTCATCTAAATTTATTTTCCCATACACTACCTTCGCCGTCCTCTCTTCATTCCCTTCCCTCCTAGCCATGTCGTTTAGCATTTTCTACATCTTGCTTTCCTTATACGTCAAAACGAGATATATGAAATCCTTGTTATCCTTTACCCTACTTTTTCGCATTACCCTCACTTTTCTTCCCATCTCTCAAATTCAACAACCGCCACTTCGATCTCTTTCCTTTCCTCCAACCTAATTTTAGCTACCTTGCCTTTACCCCCCCCCCCTCTTCCAATGCTTCGAAGTAGCTCCTCTTCACTCTCCCTTTCTTCCCCAATCTTTAGCTACAAACCTCTCATCACAATAATATTTCTTCTGTTAGCCTATCTCTCCATTTTGAACTCCATTGTCTTTATCCTTTCCCTATCCGCTCTCTCCTCCGTTTCATTTCTTTGCTCTCCTACTTTCTTTTCTATAACATTCTCGACCCTCTCACAAATACCTTTGTCTTTCCCTCCAACCTCTCATCTACTTCCATTTCCGACCTGCCCTCCACTTTCTTAAGCCTTTTTTCCGCTCTTTCCTTTTACACCATAATCCCTTCTTTCATATGCTTCATTTTAACTTTTCTTTTCTTCATTACCTACACCACCTCCCTCTCTAATTCTTCTACTTTCCCCTCAGCTCTTTTACCTGCTTTTGCTATTTTTTATCTCTGATCAACAAGTCTCTTGCCTGTCTCTCTTCCTCTTCACTTGCGCTAGACGCTATCTCTCTCGCATTGTCGCTACCCTCGTTCCACTTTTTTCTTCTCCCCGAAGCTTCACATGACAACAAACCATGAACAATTGACCGTACTGGCGTATGGAAAATTTTTTCTCCCCTTCCAATTCATTACCAGCGCAAACATTTCTATCACTGAGTTTTTCCCGCTCCCCCACGTTCTGTTCTGTCATCGGTAACTGGAAAATTTCCATGCAGCAGTACCTTCTATCACAAAGAGATGTCTCTTAATTCTCTTGATAGAATTTTTTTTTAATTTAACAAAGGTTTGAAACCAAAGACATACATTTTTAAGCAAATAGTTTTATTTTTAAATAAAAATGATCAAATCTTATACAAATAAATGAATTATTGACGTAAGATGGTAAATAATTAACTGTCAAGAAAAATCTAATAGTTGATATTTCAATTAAAAAATATTTTTATTTTAAATCAGAAACAGTTGAATTCAAAAAAATATTCCTCTAAACCTAATTATTTTTTTTGTTTTAAAAAAAGTAGGACATTTCTTTTGAAATCACAGTTTTAAAATTTCAGTGTGTATGTAGACGGTTCTCAATTGGGTAACTGGCAATCAACAGTAGTATTAGAAATTCATAACAAACAATTGATCTTCAGAATTACATCATTCTGATGCATAATTTTTTAATTAAATTACAAGATCAAAATTGGTATTAAAGCGTAGCGTATCATTTTGATCAACTTTCGGGATCAAATTTATCAACAGGCATTTACTGTATGTATATTTTTTATAATGAAAATTAAAGGGATATCCACAGCTTATTATATACCAACATACGATTGTCTACTTAAAAAAATGTAATTCTCTATTTATTTTTTCAGAATTAGGTAAGCAGTTCGAATGTTTGCCCAATGGCGATCCTATACCTGTTGTTCCTCGTGTCACACTCTCTTCTTCTTCTTCTGACAGACATTCTCCCGAAAGGATTGAACCTCTTGCAAGACCAAATTCTCCAGAAAGGAGTCTTCCTCTCGCCAGTGCTCATTCTTTTGTTAGGCCTCCTATTCCTGCCGAGTTTCCCCGTCGTAGCAGGTCCAGAACTCCTTATGCCACGTACCATTCTTCTGACATACTTGGATTTAAACTTGACGAACTTGAATTTATCAGACTGATTCCCAACGAGAATAGGAACAAGACGTTCCATCTTCGAAGATACATTTTTCCTCAGGATCAACGTATTCAGTTAAGAACAGCAAATAATGCCCTAACACCTATGCCAAATGAAGAACAAATTGTATTAACAACGAACAATGATGACGCATTTGCAATATTGGAAAAATACTACAAACAAACGTTGCTCCGTGGAATATACAAACCAGTTCCTTACCCTGGAAAACGGGCGAAAATAAACATGTACAGCGGCGCCGTTAAAGAATTGACCCCAGAAGAAATCGCGGAAAGTCCATTAGGCAAAAAAAATGCAGTCTCGAAGCGTTTCACACTATTTCGTGCTTAATACAGTTTAAACAAAAAATTCAGAGAGAAAGTCAACTTTGACCCTCAGGTTGTATTTCGTGCATAGAGATTGTTCTCCAAGCTTTGAACCGGGATTCCTGATTCAGATTTTGCGTAATAAAGTATAAGCATTCTGTACAACTTTTTAATTTTTATTTTCACTTTTAGAAATTTATACAGTTTTTCTGAAAAATTAGATTTTTCTATCGAAAATTTTTTTGGAGTTCAAGTAGTAAGTCTTGCCAAAAAATTAAAAACCAGGTAAAAATGATAACTTTAAATTGATTCACATAGGCCATAGGTCATTGCTGCATTTTCGCGAAAATCTATCTTGCGTAAATCGGCCGATTACACTGCCTTCCTCCCTTCATTAAGAAAATTTAATCAATCAGTTTCTTTTACCCCCCTCCTCCCCAGTAATCGTTCCTCTTAACAGCAGAGAAGAATTTTTTTTTTTACTTTATTGAAAAAAATTAGCATCAACGAATGGAAGCCAGGATTTCTGACTACAAACAGAAAACACTTTTAGCTGAGCTAACACACAATTTTTTAAGGATAAAAAAATAATTCTACCATTGAGAAGATTTTAAACAATTCGAACAAAACGGAAAATTAATTGTTTTTAAGCATCTCTTTCCGGAATTCAGAATGAGTAATCACATATTTTTCATAGTCTTCGTTAGTTTTCTTGAATATCCTAGTCTATTAGACACAGCCTTTTTATATTAAAAGAATATTTAAAGAGATTTTAAAAACTTAAAATATCCAGAGATTATTATATAATAATTATTCTTGAAGTCGTGTAAATCAATTTGTTGGCAAAAATAGACGTACAATTTTGCATTGCTGCATGTGGAATAGTTGACCGTCCTAGGACAATACACTGCACTTTATTGTTCGCTGCAAATCTCAGTCTGAGACGTAATGATATGAGATAACTCGGTACCTATACACGTTTTACATAAAATATTGTGTACTCAACTGCCCGTAAGAGGACCATTTCGGGCATGGCTTACAGAGACCTGAATCCTTAATTGTGGATTATAAAGATTTCTTAGACGCTATAGGCGTGTTGAGAACAATTGGGAGTTACATTGAACATTTTAAAATTTAGGGCGCAAACGGATCTAAAAAATACGATTATAAAAATATTAAAAATTGTTGCAATTTACCGATAATTTCATCAGACAAAGAAAAACCGAAGTTACATTTGTTGATCGGAGTTGTAAACACTTTATTCAGTAGTATGCACAAAAAATTTGAAACAATTTGTGAAATTTGGGCTCAAAGTGCAATGTCAGCCGAGAAATCTTATACGAAAGTGTAGTATTTAATGGAAATTCGTGTAAGACATTATTAAACAAAGTGCATGTTTCACGTGAAATTTGCACAAGAACCTGTAATTTTTCTTGAATGTAATGTGTTACATGTTTTGACGCATTCAAAGAGGTTGTAGATTCTTGTTTTTCAAATGATTTAAAATCAGATTACCTTGACAAGAGCGCTGTATAAAAAAAGTTATTGAGATTTAGATTAGTATGTAGTTATAAGTTTTTTTTAGTTTAAAACGTGCTAATATACTTACTTAATATACTCAAAGTGTAAGAACGTGGAACAAATTGTAATTTTGTTTTCTCGAATAAAAATTATTTTTTAATTTTAAAAAATATGGCTAGTTTTTAGTAATTAATGAAATATATTCTCATAAAATATTCATATTACTATTTTAGCGTTTAAGTTACTATACATAGCAATTTAGATAAATGTTTCACAAATAAAAAAAAAACGGTTCTACCGTGCCTGAAGAGACCTAAACATACATGGGCGTACGTCAGAACCCGGCTTCAGGAATAACGTATCAGCAACGAGCATGCTTTCCGTCCCGGTATTACTCTATTCATCTAGAGTGGTTTTATGGACGAAGGATGAGCTTACATTACTTGATAACGGGAATACTGAATTTTGCATTTCTTTACAACGGGATTATTCTGGGTACAGCTCATATAGTCGCAAACGAACGGGACCCTGTTCTCAAAATGGTCAGGAAGCACAAAGAGGTGGACGAAGTAGCGTTTCTGTACAAAGTGGCTGGGGAAACTGCTGAAACAGTTGGCCCTGACTTCAGTATCAGGGGCGAGCTAAATGCATCAAATCTTATCTGTTTCGAATGTGGAGGATCAATCAATGTCGTGTGAGCTCAATTTTGCTTTTCTCAAACCATCCGGATTGAAGTCGGGCACATTCTCGACGATAGCTGCAGGGCATGCCATCAACACCCCGAGCATCAAGGACACATACTATGTAGTTGTCCAGCCCATGCGGGAACGAACTACATCCAAAGGCAACTATGCTTCACGAAGAGTATTTAATTGTTGTTTCATTGTCAAGAAAATCGAGTCAATTGTCGAGGATGAGAAGTGACGCCTTACTGGAATTCTGTCGTTCCCATCATCAGCGCTCCTGGAGGTGCTAAACTTTCACTGGTTGATAGCCTGAAAAGCATATCTGCGTTTTAACAAGATGATAAGACAATTGCGGGCAAAGTGCTACAGACGGTCGTCCTTGGGTCGCTCCGTCTCTTAAGGGTGCACGAGTCTTTTTTCGGATGATCGTATCACGTGCGTCACAGACTGTAACCTGAAACTGTAACCTGAAATCTCAGTGACCAGCCCCTCGCTCGGACACATACTTGTCTAATCAAATAAAAACATGAAAATTTGTATTAAAGCGTAGCATATCATTTTGTTTCAATCTTGGCATAAAGTTGTTGAACTTATTTTTCTGATAGACGTTCTCCCGAAAAGATTACACATTGTGCAAGACCTCATTCTCCAGAAAGAACTCTTCCTCTAGTCAAAGCTCATTCTTCTTCTGGGACTCCTCTTCCTGTCAAGTCTACTCTTCGTACTAGGTCCAGGGCTTCTTCTACCACGCATCCTTTTTCTGACATACTTGGATTTCAGGTTAAGGAACTTGAGTTTATTATAATTATTCCCAAGGAGAATCGAAACAAGACATTCGACCTTCGAAGATACATTTTTCCTCAAAATCAAGGTATTCAGTTAAGAACAGCAAATAATGCCCTTAAGACCAGCTAACTGCAAAAGAAATTGTATTAGCAGCAACTAATGGAGCCTGCGAGCCATTTCGACAGTAACCATCCGGAGGTATCTAAAGGTCATAATTATGAGAACCACAACAACCATACTACTCCAGAACATGCACCAAGTCACTGAAACATATTCTTCGAGGAATTTTGAGATCCTCCGTTTATGCGGAGGCTAAAAATAGTTTCTAAAAAAACGAGAAAAATCCGGGTACTAGGTCAGTCCCAACAAATCAGAGGCCTGGTCTCCAGGCAAGATAAATTACAATAAATTTTTATCTGAATAGAGAAGTGAATTGTAAATTATAATAACTTAAAAGGTATATTTTATTAGTCTCTGTAAAAAAACTTTTAATTTCCCTTAATGGAATCTGTATTTGCATGTCTATAATTTGTACATTTTTATGTATCGGACAATCGTTAATTAATTTTTTATTTTTTGTAATTTTATTTCATACTCTAAGTAAATAAATATTATTTGCTAAAAATTAAAAAAAATTCGATGGCTTATATTCTCTGAATGATGAAAAGAAAAAGAAGAAACAAAAGAATGTGGAAAATATAATTTTTAACATTTTGTTTCTTTTTTCACAGTCACGGTTTGGGCAAATCAATTAGTTTCAAAAAGTGTTATTAATATAATTTCAGATGCCTCTCGACGATAAATTCCTCGAAGAATATGTTTGAGTGGTCTGGTGAATTCTCTGGAGAACAACACTTGAGGAAGAATGCTCAACCATCACTACTGAGGAGGTAGAAAAAGTATTGAGAGGTGAATGTACGAACGACGCGGCTCGAAGAAAGGCGTAGCAGGATGTCGGGATAATCTTCTTATCAACAGATGTGTCTGCAAAGATGCAGCATCCTACCATCGTGACCTATCTAACTGGAGAGAGTTACCCGAAAGCTTTCGATTCGATCTCCCATAAACTTATCACCTGTCTTTTGCAAAGCTTAAAGGTTCATCCGCAAATCGTGACGTGCATAGAGAGATTGATGCTACTTTGAGATACCAGATTTATTATATCATCTAGAAAAAATCGGGTGACAACTAACAACGTTACTTTCCAAAGAGTTGTCTGTCAGGGTGAATCCATGAGCCCACTTCTCTTTTGCCTCATATTATTGCCACTATCTCTAGCACTTCGCCATTCCCAGGGGTACCTTTGCGGCAAACCTGCAAATCGAAAGCACAAGGTCACTCATGTATTTTACACGAATGATCTTAAAATCTGCGCTAAAAATAAACAGCAACTACATGTGGCTCCAGTGATTGTCAAACGATACCCTAAGAAAATAGGAATGGAATTCGGGTTAGAAAAATGCGCCAAGGCTTAGTTGAAGCGAAGATGTGACATCTATAAAGGATACTCTCCGAAATAGATATAAACGTCTTATCCCGGTAGTACTCTATTTATTTGAAGTGGTTCTATGGAAGAAGAACGAGCTTTTCTGCGACTCTATACGCTACGCCCCCCCCCCCCCCCCCCCGCCCCCCCCGCGCGGCCCCCGCCCCCCCGCGACCC
>JAAAKG020142498.1:0-11595 GCA_010014905.2 Druon quercuslanigerum
TGATTTTGAATGCCAACCCATCCATTCATGTCTCCTAGCAGAATTATTCTTTCACCATGATCGCAAATATTCATCGTTTAATTTAAAGTGTCCCAGAAGGCGTCTTTTACTTTTCTGGGATTACTATGAACTGGCGCGTAACATGCTATGATAATTAATCTTCTAATTTCTACTTTCATTCTAGCCCACAGAAGTCTGGGAGATACGAAACCATGATCTGCGAGATGCTGTTTCGCTCTTTTACTCAAAATGAGACCTACTCCTTGCCTACGATATGTTTCACTATCTACTCCTGACCAAATTTCAAAACCGCCTTTCAAGGATCCGTGTTCTATGTCTCTACGGTCACATCCTTTTTTCTTTGTTTCAGGTACACATAGAATGTCTAGTTTCCTTATGTGCATAGTTTCTCGTATTTCTTTCAACTTGGGGTCATTCACCCCCCTAGCATTCCATACACCCAGTCTCCATTCGTCGCCTGAAACTTGACCTTTACGTTTTCCGTGTGCATGCCCTTTGTCAATTAATGTTTCAGTCCTTTCCAAATCTATTTAATTGTTTGTATTATTCATTGTTTAGATTATACGCCCGACTACCATCTTTATGCAATAAGTTTATTTGCGAGTCGGAATCATATTCAAGTAAGTATCAATTCTTCATATGGTGGAAACTGTAGTTATAACTTCCGTCCCGCCAAACTTCAGTTATTAAGCAAGGAGTGGGAAGGGGGATGGGGGGGCTGAAACCGAAAGAGTCGTCTTTTGTTGATGTTTTTATACTGAGAAGATCACCAGGCTTCAGCAGCGTTGCATTGGATGGGTATATTAACATTTCTAAGTACGTAATAAGATCCCCGAATATTAAAATTCCTGAATTATAAACTTCCTGAATAATAGCATTTCCGAATTATATAAAAATTCCTGATCAATATAACCTCCAGATATCACAACTCTAATCTCCGAAATGTAACTTATCGAATTCAGATTTTAAAAAATAAATAAATATTTACTCTTTAGGAATTATTGAAATAACTTATTCTTCATTATTATTCAAAAATTTTAATTTGAAAAAACAGCCAAAAATTTTATGATATCTATCAGCTACTAAATCTCTCCGATTTTTAATATAAATAAAATATTTTTATGTCAAATCTATTTCTCACCCAATTTTACTAATAAGAGCTATTTCCATTAAAAATATTGAATTCTCTGTAAAAAATTTGTCGCATTAATGCGGCCATGAAATGCGGACATGAAACTATGTTTTAACCTAGGTTTAAATATAGGTCGAGACCTAGGTCAGGCCTGGTTTTCTCTCCCGGCCACTTAGCCACAAAGATAAAGAGAAAACACGGAATAATATTACAGCGGAAAATGCTAAATGGTGCTAAGCCTAATCAATATAATTTTACAGCAGAAGCAAAAAAAACTTATCTAGATGAACACTTTACGACTGGTTAAATCATAAATTTGTATCTTTTTGCATAATGCTAATGGAAATGTCGTTAGACGTAGCACTCTTTAGCTTCCCTTGATAGTATTCCCCTATAATTATTGACGTTCGTCGACCCAACTATAAATCAAAGTCAAAATAAATTATTATTTTTATTTTATTTATTTACATTTCTTTTTTGCTTAAATTAATTAGGGTGAAATTTTACTGAACTAAACGGTTAAAAGGTAAAATAGCAATTTCTTCTTTGGATAGTCGAGTAACGCTGCCATTGTACAAGTGCACTTGAACCGGATTGCGTCCGTGTAATACTGTTTGATACAAATGTAATAAAACACCATAGGAATTTAATTTTCCAACGATGAATTTATTCGGCGATACTAATACCCTGGCAGGTAGGATGATCATGAAAATTCGACTACATTCGTCTCCAAACCCTACACGATAAAGGTCCCGAGTTTTCACATTTTTAATGCAATAGCCAGAAGGAACAGGATATAGGCGAACAGGAGCCAAAGGAGGTGGCGGAGGAGGGGGAGGAGGAATTCCTTGCCCAGGGGCTGGAAAATAGCCATAAAAGTTGTCTGAACTTGATACTGCAACAAGAAATATAGAAGTGAATTAATTTTAATACTTACTATTTCCTTTTCATAAATAAAGAGAAGCACATTCTGTAATGATATTATATGATGTTTACCAATAGATATGGAAAAAATAGCTAGCTTAAAACACAGATATATATTCACAGACGTATATTCCGTTAAATTAGGTAGTAAATCAACCAGTCTTTGATGTGCAAGAAACATTATTAAGTGCGTCTGTCTTAATGACATAAATTTAACGAGACGAGTCACAACGAGATTTTATTTAGGTTGCCTTATGGCGACCTAATTTTACAGAAGAATAGGAAAAACTTTCTAGAAGAACAATTTACGACTGAATGATTAACTTTTTTGTACAGGCTGATGGATAAGTTTAATAATCACTTTGTTATCAGAAAGATGCTACTACGTTTAAAAAAATTTTTCCATATATCAAATTATAGAATGACAATCAAATGTCTCAAAAAAACATGTCCAAAAACTCAAAAAAGTGATTTATCCCCATGTATTTTACATGGGAAACTTCAAGTCAAAACCGGCACTTGTTAAAATAAATAAAATAAAATAATAAAAATTAGGGAATTTCTTTTTATGGATTTGGAACGAATTGCGGGGGGGGGGAGGGTGTACCCTCTAAAAAAAGCGTTTTTGAGCCACCCTATTGAATAGTCCTACCGGGGATTTGGTTGTATGCATGATTCTCCACCGAAGCGGCACTAAATTCATCATAATTTATTTAGTTCGCCTTTTTTTCGCACATTGTTTGCTTCTCTGAAATTGAGGCTTTTTGAGTGTCGTAGTGTCTGTTGCGAATGAAGTTTTTTTAGTTGCAATTGTCCGTTTTCATTTGGAATAAATGCGTGGTATTTTAAAGTGCCAGGAATTGTAAATGCTTCAGTGAATCTAGTTTCTAGTTTTTTGGTCATCCCTATGTGATCTTTTTTCGAACTGAAAAGAATGACTGTTTCCTTTTGTTCTCTACCCCAGCTATCCTTAAGCCTTGTGGGAGGGTAGGAACTACCTAGTGCCTGGTGGGGCGCTAATGTGGCACGGCTAGGGCACGCCCTAGCATTGTCGTGTAGGGTGAATGGTACCCGAATTTGTGTGGGTTAGGTGGTCGGCGTGGTGGCACGCTTCGACCTCTCTCACTAACTTCGTTTCCTCCGGTGTTCACAAAGTTTAAATAAACCCGGTATACGTCGTTCCTTCCGGCTCGCCTCTCTTTCTGTACGACAAGCCCGTCGTACGGCGTTTATTCGGCACCCTCCGTTCACCTCCTTGGCGGCTGTCCGTGAGCGCCACCGACGCCCTTCGGATCGATTTAACGGCGCGTTCTCCTTCCCTGAGACGGCCTCCGGGCCAGGCCTCGACACAATGGTCCGCTGTGGCGAGACGGCTCCCCGAGTCGGTCCCGATTCCCGCGATGGCCGACGCGGGACGGCTCCCCGAGCCTGTCCCGATTCCCTCGTTGATCAGCTGGTGGGTGGGACGGTCGCCTCGACCTGTTTCCGTCGGACACGTTCTGTCCGGGTGTCGGTGGTACCTGGGACGGCTCTCCGAGCCTGTCCGGCTGCACCTTCGAATTCGACGCCTCGTCGGCCCGTCGAGAAGCGAGCTTAGCTCGCTGCGACCGTCGCTTTAAGGTGCGCTTGGTCCAGACTACACGACGCACTTGATTTAAAGCGACGGCGAATGGTATCGACGGCGGACACGTGGGCACTCCCGATCACGGCACGACTTCAGCTGCTTCTTTCCGAACTGGCACTAGAGCGATGATGACACGACGGAGAAAGTTCGTGGAACACCGACGACAGACTGAACGAGCACTGAACTGTCAAAACACTGAATCAAGGTGAGAACTGAGGAAGGAGCAAGAAAAACTAAAAAAAAACTGTATCGCGAAGGAACGTTAAACACTAGAGAAAATCGGGGTCGAAAAATGAAGGCGACGGCGGTTGTATGCGACTGGATTTATTGGAAAAATAACAGAAGGCACGGAGCGCGTATTGTACTCCGTAAAATCTCGATCTCTACTGCTCGACTAGAGTCGCTCCCGACTCTCGCTAGCTGTCGAGCGGCGCCTCGAAGCGGTATGGACAGCGTTCGAGCCCTCCGATTGGCTGCGAAACGGCAACGAAGTCGCAACCAAGCGGAGGTGGTCGTCAGCCAGGCCCGCTCGCTTCGACCGTCCGCGCGTCAACTCTATGCTAACTTATAATACGGTATTTTTAGAATAACTTTAATTAACATTTAAAAATATAAGGACTTCTCAACGACCCTTCTATCCCTAGTTACTTAATTATCGCATCATCTTATTTTTAAAACCATTTTTAACGAAGTTAACTACTAACAATGTTTTATTTGGCTACTTTAATCTCTACTTCGATTTTACTAAACTTTGATGTATATGTACACGATTTAATGGAGGTATTAAATACTATTTCTAAATCGATCGTAGGGGAAAGGACGTGTAAGCTGTATTTTACTTCAATTTTATATGCTTTTATTTTATTCGATTTTTTAATGTTCGTAAAAACCGAGGGGAGATATTTTCGAGTTTAAATTTTATTTACTGTGTCGCCCGAGCACTGGTTGAGCCTCCTGGAGGGCGCTTTGCCGTACGCCAGAGCGAGAAAGGTAGAGAAAGCAAGTGGATAGAAAGAGAGAGAACGAGGTTTGCGCGCTGAAAGGGGAGAAAGGAAAAGGCTGGCGTAGGCGGCTAACCGGTGATGGAAAATTTTCCCACGGCTGTCAGCAAGGTCGTTTGCTTGCTCACAAACCGTAGTTTTGGCCCTCCAGAGAGAGTACCGTTACTCGGGCTATTGTTATTTGGATGACTCACTCAAAGGGGAAAGCAAACTCGTCGTTTTGGAAACTGTGGAATCATCAAGTGGTCACGTAGGACCTTCGCTCAATTTTATTTTTAGAAAATTGAGTGAAGATCGAGTGGCCCCTTGCGTTGATTTCCCAGTAACTCTCAACTACTACTTTTGACACATAACACTTTAAAAGATTCTTATCCCATTTGAATAACTCCATAGCAGTTAGGATTGGATTCTGTGCTTAGCGCCGCAAGCTAGCGTTTGCTGCAAGTCTTTTCCCGTCACCTGGACCTTTTCCATGTGCAGTTGACTGGAAATGTGTTTCTGCACGAATTCCAAAATCTTTTTTCTGATATAAAAAATTCATGGAGGCATATTTATTTTTAAAATGTAGCACAGCTGCGTCTGTCACATAATAAGTTTTGGTAACAACGCTAAATTTCTTCTTGAGGTACTCGTTGATGAGCGTTTGAAATGTGTACACAGATACAGTGTCATGACTTAAACAATCTGAGAGAATTGCCATAATAAATTGCTTTAGTTTATTTCCATCTTCGTAATAAATAAGTACTGTAAATATATTTGCTTCATTATTATTTCAATAAAAAGAGTGCGCAGCACTTTTAATGATGAAAGCATAATTTTCAGCAAAGTCAAGCAAAATTAAGTACTCTCCTCCTTTATTTTATATTAATTAAGTAATAATTTGTAACTGTTGTCAACAACGTTACATTAACCTTCTTTATACCTACAAACCAAAAATTAACGAAATTTGGTTCAGGGTATCTGATTAACATCACGTTACATTTGGGTTTATAAACACCAATCTTTTTACGAATCGCGATAAGCTTTTATTTGACTTCCTTTGTGATTGTATTGGTATTAATGTACGTGAGGGCTAAATGAAAGACTCACAGTAAAACGCGGATCGAAATATTTTGTGTGCAAGATTGAAACAAATATTTATTTAAATAAAAACGCCAAAAAATAAAGAGAAAACATAAATTAAAACTGAAGCCCGGATTGGATATGTGTGACCCCCAAAATGTCTAAGAACAAATCTTTTCTCCTATTCTATGATTTTGTCAATTTCAAGCTTGGTATGAACTTCTTCCTAACCATATAGGGGAAAATTGACACCGGATTTTACGGTTAACATGAACCCCGCACGTTTCTTGACAAGTAAATATTAAATTTATTTTTTCTGCGTGTAGCCTTTTAAAACGGCACCTTTCTATTCTATAAATGTGATACCTTAAATAACAACAATCAGTCATATCCAATATTTTTGTTTCATCGTTGAAGCTTTACATTTCGTTTTTGCTGGAGTTACTTTTATTCAATAATGCGGTTAAAAGGTAAAATCTTTATTTCTGCTTCGGACAGTCGAGTAATGTTTCCATTGTACAAGTGTACTTGAACGGGCTTGCGGCGATGTAATACTGTTTGATATAAGTATAACATAACTCCATAAGGATTTAATTTTCCAACGATGAATTTATTCGCTGAAACTAGTACCCTAGCAGGTAGGTTAATTCTGAAAATGGGAGTTTCCGGATCTCCATATCCAAGACGAAGAAGGGTACGAGTTTTAACATTTCGAATCTGATAACCAGTAGGGATGCGAAATTTCTTCACATGACGAATAGGATATCTGGCGGGAACAACACGTGGGGCAGCAGCACGAAGAAAATCAAAACTTTCTAAATCGAAGTCGAGACTCGAACTTGATCCTGCAAAAAGAAATATAGAACTAGATATAGAATTAGGGTTTCCTGTAAATAGGCAAAAGTAGTATTTCATGTGTGATCCTTCTGAAAAGCAGCATCGCACAGGACAGACGCTATAGCGCAGACTCCAGCAACTCCCTCTTCGACGACGTTACACTGAGAGAAAAAAAAGACACTTGCTGTCTTCCATCTAGTACAGCAGCGCCACTACATAGTTTGGAGTCGTTGTCCAACTATAGCGGGGCAAAAGCCGTCTCGCGTGGGGCTTCCACTGCAGTTTGCATGCATCTTGCGAACGGCAAACCACATGAGCATTCCTATAGGTTAGGTTATGTTAATAAACTTACATTTAAAAATGTTTTGCACCTCTTCTCCAAAATGATTTTTCTAAAAAAAGATTCCAAACCTCTTGGTATATAAATAACTCCAAACGACAACACACCAAAGCTCTCTGATGTGCGTGATGTGCGCACAACCGTTATATTTGAAAATGGGTAAACTGTGCTACTGCGCGGTTCTGGCTACGCGTACATCTCTCATGGGGCGCGTGCTGCCCTATCACGAGAAACGACCATTGGTACTCTGATTGGGCGAGAGGCTAAACTCTGTGGCACTACATGTAACCTTTTTTTCTCTCAGTGTACATAAGATTGAAAAGGGAGAGCTGGAGTGAGACTATAAAAAGAGCAACCCATCCGAAAAACGGAGTTCTGGATCTTGTAGCTAAAAAGCACAGATAACAGAGGCGAGTCAGTAGGAGAAGCCTAGAGTCTAAACCCTTTGGAACTTGTCCGATAGTTCAACTATGATAGAATAAAATTCCAAGTTATTGGAATTTTTTTCGGTTAAGTTATCTCCACGAGAGCCCAGTTGGATAGTATCCTGTGAAGTTGTCAACAAAAGAGACTCATCTTCAACGACCTTTGCGTGTCAGATTTATGAAATCTTTGACTTTTTTTCAAGTGTCTCCGAGTTTCCGAGCCTCCGATTATTCTCCGATTATTTCTAAGGCGAAAGCCTCAGTTTTCTGGAAAAATTGTATTCTCCAAATTTTACCTCCGCTTTCTCGAGGCCATATAAAGACAAAAAGCTTGCTGATTGGCAATCATTAGTTTACGGGAATATCCCTTTTCGACCGCAAGTTGTGGAAATTGTTTTCTTACTTTAGGTAAAGGATTTAGAATTCAGGTCTACTGACCCATTTCTTAAATAGCCAGGTGTTCTACCTAAAAGGACTTCTACCGCAAGCAGCATAAAGATAATCCTATCTTACCGCATTAAGGATTATTTTATATCTCTTAAGAATAAAATAAAATAATAAAGAGCTCATTAGAAAATAGGTCGAAGATCGAGAATAATCTGATTTAAATTATCTTATGCGATTGCTTAAAGGCGGCATCCACGAAAGATATATATATATTTACTATACAATAATATAATATATTTACCAAAAGAACTAGATACAATCGCCAACGTAAAGTACAGATTCGCGCAAATCAGTCGCATTTTTCTCAAGGCGGATAAAATGGATCAATGAAATTGTGCACAACGTAACTAATTAATGTTCTGCTTCATTGAACTTAATATAAACTGGGTTCTATCACATTAGATCTAGTTTAGTACTTACTAATAATTCTTAAAGATAAGATATTCTTGAACAAACTGTAGGTATAATCGCGTTATCATTTGAGGAGAGCAATTCATTTTATTACTCGGTTGTACTAATTATAGGTGATGTCATCTAGACAAATTCCACGCCACATACCAAATAAAGAAAAATAAGCAATTAATAGAATATTGCACAATATTTTCATGCGCTGAAGTTATTTCATGCGATCTTTTATTGATTGCAAAAGATTTGATACACATTTTTAAAGATTTGACAAATATGCCAATTTCTTCTTTGAACATTCGTGTAATGTTCCCGTCGCACAATTGTGTTATTTAATCCGGATTCCAGCCATTTAATGTTGCTTAATATAAGCATGACAAAACTTTGTGGGGATTCAGTTTTCCAACGATTTATTTATACTATAAAAGTAGAACCTTATCAGGTAGGCTTATCGTTCAGAAGCGACTATCTAGATCTCCATGGTCTGAACGAAGAAGGTCCCGAGTTTTGAGATTCTTAATCTGTTAGTCAAAAGGAACAGGGTTTTGCTTAACAGGAGGACTAGGGTTTTATAGACATCCAGTTAGCAGCAGCCTTACAGAAATGCACTAGTGGGAAATTTTTTGAATCTTATTTTTAACAAAAACTTTTCATTGTGCCTGTATATGTTTTCGTGTCCTAAAGATGTTGCAACTCAAATCTACGCAGATTCCAGCGTACTTTTGAGGAGCATCGGCATCGGCGTGAACAAACAAAATCGTCTAACTTCCGGACCGGCACTACCTGAGGTTTTCTTCACCTATAGCCAATCCCATAACCGGCACAGTCTCCGAGTTTCACAGTAACGTCGTTCTGACGACGTCAGAAAAAAAGCAAAACAAAAAAGATCTCTTTTTTTAAACCTGATATTGAACAGGAAAACGATAATTCATTACAGGTAGACTAAGATGTCGATAACATCCTTGTTCTAGTATGAACCGGAATGGCAGCCATGTAATATTAGCTGACGTAAGTATAACCAAGCACAATAAGGATTACATTTTCTAAAGATGAATTTATTTTGTAAAACTAGAACCTTATCGGGCAGGCTCATTGTGAAGAGGCGACTATCCGGATGTCTATACCTTAAATGAATAACGTCACGAGTTTGTAAATTTTTAATCCGATAACCACAAGGAATAGGATAGTGCTTAGCAGGAGGACTAGGATGTTATAGACATCTAACTCCGCCTGTTGAGGAATATTCTTTTCCGTCTGGACATCGGATTTTAAATATAATAACTGTTGACCTTCTTCGTGTATGGCATAGAGATCTAGATAGTAGAATGCACACACTAAGTCTACCTGATAGGATTTCAGTTTCAACAAATAAATTCATTGCGGAAAAATCGAATCCTTATAGTGTTTTGTTATACTTATATCCAACAATATTACATATTCGCAATTTCGTTCAAATTAAAACCAGGATGTTAGGGACATCTTAATTCACGTTTTAAGAAATATCCTATTTCTCCTGGTTTTCAGATTGAATGTTTAAAAACTATAAAGGCATAACGAAAATTTGTATTGTTGAAAAGAAGATACAAAAAATTGTAACCTGGTGATTATTTTTTAAATAGGGAACTTCTACGGAATTTAGAATAGTCAAGGAATGTACGGAATCTAGAAGATCTAAAGAAATTTCGGGACTTAAAGGAATTCAGGGAGTTCAGAGAATTCAATAATATCAAGTATTTTACAGAGAACAAGGATTTCAACAAATTCAGCACTGACTACTTACGTTCGGAGAACCTGGATTTGAGTCGAAGATCAGAAGGAAAACCGGGCTCAAATCCATGTTCGACTGTATTATGTAATATGTCTTCAATTTGCTGCGTGTATATACTAAAAAAAAGAGGTCAACTGGAAACATAGAGTAGTTTTTTCGACGTACCTATAAAAGCTAATTTTTTTTATATGCGATTGTAAAACAGTCTGATTTTAATTTTCAGTGGTCCTCGAAAGTATTTATGGTCCACCTTTTAGCATATTTTTCGGGACATATATTTTGTGTTGGTCAACAAGTTTCCACCAGTTTTTACTTTTCAAATGTTATGTATCAAATTATGTATTTAAATATTATTAGATCGCAATTTGTTAGAATGTCATTTTTGATTGAATCTACGTATAAAACTATGGGAGAAATTAAATTATTCGAATGGTGGCGCTTTTTGCTATGGATTTTATATTATATTATGTAATATTATCTTTTACTTATCAGTGGAATTAAGGAATACTGATACATTTTTTCAGGTTTGGGAATAAAGGCCACTCTACCGTCCTTCCATGCCGATGGCAAATATTTTAGAGCGATGCTTGCCCTAAATAACTTCGTCAGAAGTGGGATATCAAATTCCAGGCCTTTTCGCAAAAGCGCTGGTTTGTGGTAAATTCCACTAGCCTTCCTCTGTGTTCTTCTTTATATGAGTTCCAAAGTGTATTTCTGGGTTTTCTGACTTTTGAAACCGCTGGTTTTCCTGGGTTTAGCTTAGGCAAGATATATTTTTGGTCCGAGAGAGACTCCTTATCAAAGAATCTCCAGTTCACTACCCTGCCCCCTCAGCCGCTCTTACCATAGAGTCAGATCGAGAACCTCACTCCTGTTTTTAACCTGGAATGTGGAAGTATAGGGTGCGAGTTCGCACCCAACAGCAGAGGAAACCTGCTCTCTTGGGGGTGCACTCGATGCGATAGAAAATTAAATTGAGAAATTATTCAGTGCAAACTGTTTGTAAGACACCAGCTTATGTCTTTGCAGAATATAAATTGTGACGTTCTGCAAAAGAGGGTCCATTTTGTCGATTAAGGTTTAGGAGATATTCGTGATTGTGATGCAGGATCTAAAATACGGATTTTTGGATTTTCGATAGAAAGGCATACTTCAACCTCTGCTAAATTTGCAAAATTGTACTATTAAGTCCGCGAAATGATGAGAAGTTGTTACGTTTTATATTGAAATACAAAATGTATAAAACTTGATCTTATGGAACAGTTTTAAAATTTATTTGCATTAAAATTACATTCACAGTAATGTGCAGAACTCCTGAAAATAAAACGAAAAAGCCTAAGAAAAATGTAAAAAACAACCATAAAATGTTCCTAATGAAATTTAAAAAAACATTTTAAAATTTCTTAAAAAAGAAGAGAAACTCATACATAAACCCTTGCCAAGATAAAAAAATATTTGTGCTAAAGAGCTTTGATACATTCTAATTTGTTAAGTCAGAATTATTTTGAATTTTACTGAGACTAACTCTGGAGGCTTCTAATGTGTCCCCTAAGGGTTTACATTTTTTTTTTTCATTCACCCTCTTCCTATTCCTTAACACACCTCCCAC
>JAAAKG020142499.1:0-11595 GCA_010014905.2 Druon quercuslanigerum
GTATCTTGCGTTGTTTGGCTGAGAATGCCAATTCTCGTTTCTTTTTTTGGATTTTGAAATTGCTATAGCTATGAAAACTTTTTTTATTGTTAATGTTGTTTTTTACGAATGAAACAAAAACTACACGCCTTATCGAGAAGTGATCAATAACGAATTTGTAGATCTTTTTTGTCTGCACAATTTTTTTCACATTTTTCTTCGTATCTTGCATAGTTTGACCGAAAAATGAAATATTGTATTTTTTATTATTTTTTGTGCGATCAAAACTTGAGTTTTTGAGATACAAAGAATTTAAAAATATGCTCACTTTTTTAATTTTTATCGAAAATGGTTGGCTAACGAACTTGACCTTCAATTTGAGACACTTAAAGAGTATCTCAATCCAATCTTCAGATTTTTGCGAAAGTATTTGTGCTGACAGCCACACATACATACAACAAACATACAGATAGACAGAAACATTCATAAAAACCTGTTTTTCGGGTTCAGGGGGTCTCAAAACGTGGACATTTGACAAAAACTAGGGGTTCAATTTTTACACAAATCTAATACCTTCTCTAGATGAGAATGTAAAGAGAAACTATATTTAACTTTCATCCAGAGATTGTGTTTCAATTTTGTAAAGCAGGTTCAAGAGAAAAAATTTTGCAATAAATTCGTTTGAATTAATTTAAAAACTTATATATCTGGTTATCCAAGATTATTACGGAATAGGGCGAAAGTGCCTTTTTTGCACAAAAATCATCCGACCATATAATTTTTTACGTGTTTTAATTCATTCTGAAAAAGAATTCTAGGTATTAATGACTACAAATAATTTCAAGGTAGTTAGTGTGAAAAAATAGGCTTCTATTTCATAAGGAAACAATAAACAAATTTTGTTGTGGTACACGGTGATTAGCTATTCCAAATCCATCGCTTCTGCATCTGATATTTCTGTTATTAATGTACGCTTGGAACTATTAAAGCTTGGCTTCAATTAGTCATATCAGATCGGTGTTGAGTATATAATTTTTTATTCAAAAATCGGAAACGATAACGATCAAAATAAATGGTTCTTTTTGAAGAATAACAAATATTTTTCGTGCGTTACTAAGTAAATGTTTCACATTTGATAATTTGATTTATTGGTTTAATTGTAGAGAATCTTGGTTGACAACTAATATATAAAATTGCAAAAATATAAGGCGGTGAGAACCTACTGGACATTCCCTCATTTCGTCTGGGGCCATTTTTGCAACCGTGCCGCTTTCTATGTTTAGTTTTGCCCGAGGACATGTGACATTAGTCTTCTCAACATCGTGGGATATTATTATGTGAACGGAAACTTGGTTACATCTTGGAATAAGCGATGCTAAAATAGGCCTAAATAAATACAATATTTTTCGAAAAGACAGATTGCTAAATACTGGTACAAGCGATGGAGGAGGCGAAGTTTTAAGCGCAGTAAGTAATACTTTATGTTGTAATAAGGTGTCTATTTCTGAAAGCTCGCCAGAGTGAATTTTTATTAGAAATAATCTATTTCATACAGATTATATCTGCATCTCTCTGCACATCCGTCCCTCCGCCCGTCTAGATATTATATTAAATTCAGCTAAACATTTTTTCTGAAAATTTTAGTTTTTTTAATCTCAATCTAATAAATAGGATGATAAACGAAAGTGGTATATTCTTTGACTTAGCCTTTGCAAATATTGAAGAGAATTAAATACGTAAGTTGCAATAGATCCCCTTGTTCGCAGTGACTCACATCACCCCTCTTTTGAAGAAAAAAAAGGTTACCAAGTATTCACTCTCATATATCAGATGTCTTTTTATCTACCATCCTAATTTTGTAATAAACAAACACAAAAAATATAAACAAAACCAAACACTGGCCAACCTTTGAGGTATTTAGTTCATTTAGACCCAGATTCAATTAATTAAACTGGGTTCTAAGTATATAAACAACAGAAAAAACGATATAGAGTACAATTTAGGGACCATCTAGCTGCTTACATTAAATCAGAACAAATCAGTAGCGATCTGGAAAATATATTCCTAGACTATAATTAAAACGTAGGTTTGTCAAATCTAAATATACGCTTAGAGTTAATTAATAACAAAAAAATAAATTTCGAGCCCTATAAAGCGACTGGACCTAAAAGTGTGCCTCATCGTTTCATAATTGAATGTAGATCTGTCCTTTCGAAACCCCTAAGTATAAAATTTAACAAATCACTTAAAAGTGAAGAATTTTCAAGATGCTGAAAGGTTCATCTAGTACTCCCAATACACTGACAAGTTACTAAAACAGGAACTGAGAGAAAGTTACATTATCAATCGGGAACGCCAACGATAACTAGTTTTGATCTTGATAATGAAACGGCGAAGAAATCCGATTCTTTCTCATTATAACTAATCCATCACTAATAAAAAGTTAATAATAATTATAATAATAGTCTAATATAAAAAATAATTAATTAGAATATCAAAAGTCTAATATATTCTTTAATTAAATACGGATACACATTTACCACTTTTGCTTATTAATTATATCATAAGTTCTAACAAATTTCTAAAATTGTACCTTGTAAATTTGTCCATAATCTTAAATAACTACAAACTAAAAACATACCTTAGGGGCACACATTTTCAAAATAATTCTCCGCTGGTGAATCGAAATGTATGAGTAGTTTACTTTTCCACTGGATTAATCGGATTAGATGCAGCAAATGCTACTGTTTAACAACAATATCATCTGCTTATTTTTAAAATCATTTGCAGCTACAGCAAAGTTAAATATCATGGGTTTATGTCGGTTTGTCTGAATTACTAACTTAATGTGTTGAATTTTTTCTCAATTGAATTATTAGTTTAGCTGTAGAGAATCTTGGTTCACAACTACTATATCAAAATACGAAACTATTCGGCGATTAGAGCCTACTGGACATTCCCTCTTTTCTTCTTGGGTCATTTTTGCAACCACGCCGCTTCCTATGTTTAATTTTGCGCGAGGCCTTCCTTTAAGCCTACCATAGATTCCAGTAAGAGCACCATCAGTCTCGATTATTGCAAAAATATCACCTGTAGATGTTGATAGTACAATTTGTTCTATAATAGGAATAGACCTAAATGTATTTCTTCTTACTGGTCGCACAAGTGATAAATTGTGATGGAAAGTGTATTTTCGAAATTCAAATCGCCGGTTCGTATTCACATAAGGAATCAGCCGAATTAGACCAAGTTGTCCGGGTCCATATCCAAGTATGAAATAAGCAGAAGGCCTGATAGGAGGAGACATGGCAGGAGGAGACATAGCAGGAGGAGATGTGGCAGGAGGAGACATGGAAGAATGAGACATAGCAGGTGGAGACGTGGCAGGAGCAGGCATGTCAGGAGGAGACGTAGCAGAAGAACGCATGGCAGGAGGAGACATGGCAGGAGGAGACCTGGACCTGCTGCGTCGTAAAGGCTCCGGCTGGACAGTAGCATGATGTATAGGACCAATAGAAGATGATAGGCGATGACCTGGACGGGAAGTATTTGGACAATCGCCACCCGATTGTGAACTTAATTCTGCAAGAGGAAATGATGACTTATTCTTTTTAGGAACAAATTGTTATGCTAGCATACCATAAACCTCTTTTGTGACAATGCTTTGAGGGGAAAAAGTCAACATTACAATTTCAATTTTTAACTTACGGTTCTTCACTAACAAGGATCAACTAAAGGAGTCAACCTTGTACCTTAATTCGGTTATTCATTATGTTGGCCTCTATCATAATTAATGCGCATCCTAGTGGCTATCCCAAAATATGACTGCTGATTTCTGTTCATAAATCCCTTTAATCCGTTTTTGACAGAAATTCACGTTGTGAGAACCCCTAAACCCGAAAACGAGACTTTCACGAATGTTTCTACATCTTTATATGTATATACATCGTATGAATGTGTTTTTGTCTGGTGGTGAGCATGAACACTTTTGAAAAAATTTATCTATTGGATTGGCCTTCAGTACTTTACTAAACTACTTACTCTTTCTGTGTCGTAAAATGAAGGTAAAATTCGATAGCCAACTATTTTGGATACAAATTAAAAAAGTTAGAAAATTTTCTAAATTTGTGACACAACTTTCGGCCAAACTAACCTAAATTATCGAGCATTTCATCATCACGACTTTGCTCGATAAGAAGAAAATGTCGAGAACTATAAAATTAATTCTGTAGAAAAAGTCTCTAGTATAACTCACAGTTTAGGTTCATTTGGTTATTTAAGGATTTCTCATTTAGAATAATGAATTTTTTTTTTTCTAAAGAATAATTATGATAAAAAGTTATCGCACGGATGAATCTTTTTAGCTTCGCGCAAATCATTCTACGGGCAAGAATGTCTTATGATTGTTTAGCCATCACGTAACATTCATTCTTGTCCTTATCACAGATTAAAAAAATTTAATGTATTCTAGATTTCATCAATTTATAAAATGTTCAAGAAATATTTACAAACCCATATTTTTCAATTGTCAATCAAAATATCTTTAATACATTGGATTGCATTTACCACTGAATTACAAAATTAATTACCCAATTTAGCAACTTAGTAATTATGAGTAATCTTTCAGGTTGAGGAATGTGTAGCGTGCGAAAAAAATTTCCCTTCCCGTTTACATTTTCAGAACTGTACATTATATTATCATGCTTACCAATTAAATTAGGCAGTCAGTATAAAACTAACGTATAAAAGATTTTCATATTTTCCTAATGAGGAAAAAAGTTATATTTAACAGGGTGAAAAATGTGTATTCACTTGCTTCGTCAATGTAAAAAAATTAATATTTCACGGATTATATAAGCTCGCATCTTATTATTCTCAGATTATATTTGATAGCCAGAGATTGTATTTGTATTTTATGAGCCAATGTCGAAACAAAAAGTTATGTTAGACGTTTGCTTAATTCAAATAAAAAAAATATATATCTCATTATCAAAGAATATCGCACATTGGGGACAAGTGCCTTTTTATATATGCTTAAAATTAGTTAAGAATACCTGATAGTTACCAATTATTTGAATGACTATTAATAACAATTAAACCTCTGGACATTTTTCTTATTAATAGGCTTCAGTTTTTATGAAATTAAGTAGAAATGTCTTACAAATTACTTTTTGCTGCAATATTTTTTAAATTTCAAAAGATATTAAAAAGCATACTTCACTGCGAAATGATTCCTTCTGAGCTAAAAAATAATATCTTGTCCCAAAATTCAGAAATTAAAAAAATTACGGAATTAATGGATTTCGTGAAATACAAGGAATTCACAAATTTCCAGAATTCAAGGAATTCAAAAATTTCCAGAAATTCATGAAATTCGCAAAACTCACGCATTCCACTGAATAGACCGAATTCGTGGAAATCAAAGAGTTACCGGAATCCGAAGAATTAACAAAATGTAAGAAATGTAAATAATTTAACGAATTCGTGATACTCATTGAATTTCGGATTTTATGACACAATTAACGATCGTTAAAAGTAACATTTTTTAAATTCTAAAAATACTGTAAGATCTCAAAATTTCAGTAGGAAAATTTTTTTTTTATTTTACACCGAAAAATTTATGTCCTATTTTTACTCCAAAACTTTATATACTCAATTTTAAATTTCAGCTGCTAAATTCTATTTACTATATTTAATCAATTTCATTTGTTTTTTAATACATTTTTATAAACAAAAAACAATTAATTTCCAGCGCTGTTGATCAATTTGTTTTGGTCTTAATTCTAATTTCAATATTTTAATTATTTCGCTGGAAATTCAACTAACCAATGGAAGTTTAGGCTTCTGTGGTAAAGTTATTTTATTTAATTCAAACCTTAACTATTTTGTTGAATTTTTTGTTAATTAATCTTTTCATGTGTAAGAGTTTGTTTTCGCAGCGTTAAAACATATTTAAAAAAGTACAGTACCTGTCATTTACAAAAACTGAAGGCGACTTCAAGCGCATCTTCATTTAGTAGCAGCATACCACTCAAGCTACTATGGATGCACTTAAAGCCGCCTTCAGCAGGAGTTAGGACTTTTAAAAAAGAATTTAAGCTGAAAAAACAAACCATTGAAATTACTTCGTGACATCCAAATGGAGAATTTAACGTAGAATCCGAAATGCAGCAAGTTACATGCCCATCTTGCTATTTTTTCAAAGTTTTTTTTGCATGATACGGAATTAAGAAACAAGTTTTCTTTTTGTAAATTTCAGCTTTATTTTCGAAAAAAATATGAAAAAAGCTTGCAAATTTTTTCCCATTTTAGCTATGATTAGGACATGTTTAAGCGCATAAAACATGAGCCTTTAATTTTTTTCAAAAGTTTGACCGTTTGCAACATGCAAACGGATCGTTAGATCGAAACGTAAGTTTTTAGAACTGCTCTCAAATTTCTGTGCGACTATCGATTGCTGAGATATCATCGATCAATGACAAAGGGGTCCTTTATTATTTAAAGTTCGCTTTCTCAGTGAAAAACAGTCATTTCGAGATTTTAAAAAACGCAAATTCGCGAAGGCTACACACTCCATCTTGTAGCTCTCCTAATCTGCTGTCTTCGAGGTATGAAATCTTCATTTCTTCACCAACTCAATAAATCTCCGTTTGCCAGCGTCAGGTTCAGTCCATCCCGAGCCATATGCAAAAGGCTGCTCTTCTGGCATCACTTTATCCGGTGAAACGGAAGCGATAATAACAGATTCCTTGTGAGCTAAACTTACTTATCACTGACAAAATATAATTCATTACATTTTCCACCGGATTGATTGGGCTAAATGCCAAAAATAATGCTGTTTACAAGCAATATCGTCTGTTCGTTTTTGCCATCATTTGTACGTTTTATTTGTTTCAACTGAATTATAGGTTTAGCTGCAGAGAATCTTGGTTTGCAACTACTATATCAAATTCCGCAAATATGAAGCGGTGAGAGCCTACTGGACAATCCCTCTTTTCTTCTGGGGTCATGTTTGCAATCACTCCGCTTCCTATGTTTATTTTTGCCCGATGCCTTCCGTGACGGGTACTATAAATGCCAGTAAGAGTACTATTAGGCGCCAATATTGCAAAAATTTCCCCTGTAGATGTTGATAATACAATTTGTTCAATACTTGGAAGAGAAGTAAATACATTTCTCCTTACTGGCAAAAAAAGTGGTAAATTGGGCTGAAAAGTGTATTTTCGAAATTCGAATTGCCGATGCGGATTAGATTCCGGAATCAAACGAATTAGTCCAAGTTGCCCAAGTCCATACCCAAGTATGTTGTTAGCAGAAGTCGTGGCAGGAGGAGACATGGCAGGGGGAGACCTAGACCTGCTGCGTTGTGAAGGCCCGGGCTGAGAAACAGACTGAGGTATGGGACAAGAAGGAGAAGAAGTTTGCCATCCAATTGGGCGGGAATTATCAGGTAATTGGTCATCAGATTGGGAACTTAATTCTGCAAGAAGAAATGAAAATTAGAATTTTCATTTTGCAACTCCTGGTTCTTTATAGTAATGTGGCTTGAAGCAGGAGTTTGTAAGGTTTATGTAAAAATCATTTGTGTCCAGTGACAGTAATGTCTATCTGAAATGATTATACAGTAATCATAACTCTACAAGGCAGTTTTTTCCCTAGCTTTCTGGTCACTGAATTTGAATTGGACAGCATATACTTTTTAGCATGTCAAGCATTTTAAAGATCAGGGTTAAAATGGCCCAATAATCCAGTTTTAGCCATTTTCGACTTTACGTCGATTAATTAATTATTATTATTATTTTGATTTGAACGCTTCGCGCCGTTTTTGTCGAATGTTCACGTTGTGAGAAACGTTGAGCCCAAAAAACAGATTTTTATTAATGCGTCCATATGTACACTGTTAAAAATGTTTGAAATTCTACAACACATATTCAAGACAATCACGTAACTAATTTGAATTGAGGAATTCACAGAATTCACGAAATTCAATAAATTCTTGGAATTCACAAAATTGATCAAATTCACGGAACTCATGCACTGAATTCAAGAAATTTATGGAATTCATGGGATTTATAAATTTCTCTGAATTTATGGATTTCATGGAATTCATAAAATTCACGGAATTCACAGAAATCATGCAAAATCATGCATGGAAATCGAGGAATTAGCGACATTTATTGAATTGAAAGGATTCACGGAATTTATGGGATTCATGGAATTCCTGACATTTGCAAAATTTGGAGAAATAATGGAATCGGAGATAATCAATGAATTCATGGAATTCAAGAAATTAACTGAAATAGAGAAAATTAAAGAATTCACGGAATTCACTGGATTTTCGGAATTCGCGGAATTTATAGAATTTGTGGAATTCACGAATTTTTTTAGGAACTTATGGAATCGAAGGAATTCGCAGAATAAATTCCATACATTCCTTCTCTTCCGTGATTTCATTGGATTCCATTAATTTATTAAATTTGATGATTCTTGAAATTCATGAATTCCTTGAGATCTGTGAATTATTTAGATTCCGTAAATTATTTTAATTTCGTAAATTAAATGAATTTTTTTAATCGCGTGAATATCATCTATTCCGGCCGTTCCGCGAATTTCATGATTTTTGTGAATTCCGGGCGTTATATACATTCTTCGAATTCTATAAGTACGCGTCTTATATACTATACATTAATAAAAGTTTTGGCTCCATCAGAAGATTTTTTTTGTCATAAATAACTCTTCTAAGAAATTCTAAGGAATTCGAGGAATTAGCGGTATTCACGGAATTGAAGGAATTCATGGAATTCACGGCATTTATTGAATGCAATGAATTTATGAAATTAATGGAATTCATGAGATTCGCCGAATTCGCTGAATTTATGGAATTTTCTGTAAAATGTAATAAATTCTTGATAGCAAAAAGCTTAAGGAAATTTAAAAACTACGTAGTATATTATCATCTTACTAATCGAATTAACCACCGTGTATAAAACCAGAGTACAGACGATTTTCATATTTTCCGATTAAAAGAAAAGATTTAGTTAAAAGCTTCAGTAATGTGTATTCTCTTGCGTCATAAATGCAAAAAATTAATATTTCACGTATTATATAAGCTCGAATTTTGATATTCTCAGAATATATTTGGTATATAGAGATTAAATTTTTATTTTATGAGCCAGTTTAAAGACAAAAAATGATGTAATACCTTTGTTTAAATTAAATAAAACATTTTAATATCTGATTAGCAACGATTACTAAACACTTAGCGCAGGTTTCTTTTTAAATATGCTTACAATTAGTTCAGAACACGTGCTATTTGCCCATCATTTAAACAACCATTATAAACAGTTGCACATCTTGACATTTTTCTCATGAGGATACCGGTCCCCTGTGATGGTTTCACTAGTTTTCAACAGCTCAAAATATATCACAGCTAGCTGATCCCACCAAAGGCAAAGCCGCTCACGATGCGATGTAAAAGCACCTTCCGATTCTGTCTTTAAAGCAGCTGTTCACAAGCAAAGAAGCGTCGTTCAACGTCTCTTGGCTTCAATTCGTAAGTAACCCAATACCCTTGCTTATAAGTCATTTTCATGGCTTTGAAGCGTTTCGGAATTGCTTGTTGAGTAAGTCCCAATGATTTGAAAAATTCTTCTTTAGTTTGGAGCAAGTCTTTAGTAAGTATTGCCTCCTGTTCGGTATCTTCGCAAATGTTGTTTCTTCCACCGCCATGCTGCTCCTCGATATCGAAATCACCGCTCTTAAAGCATTAAAACCACTCTTGACACGTTTTTTTACTAAGAGCAGCCTCACCGTTAAACCTAGAGAGCTTTCTGTGAGCCTCAGCCGCATTTTTATTCAAATGAAAACAGAAAATCAACACTTCTCGCAAATGACGAAAATTTGGCTCTAAAACTGAAATCTTTGATCGAGAATACACTTCTAATGCAAACATAAATTCACTGATGTGGTATCAGGGTATGACTAAAGTCGTTATTGTTAAACCTAGACATGTAGTGTGGGAAGGTCACTTTTTAAAGTATCAGACAATTTTGAAAAAAAAAGTTTTAGCTCCTAAATAAATGGTTATAAGGGAAAGCATTACGATTCGTTTACATCGATGTCCTTTAATCTAAATATTCTAATGGCTCTGGCGATTGCTGAACTTTAAAATTATTGAAATAGACATCATTATTGACATTATGATTTAAGAAAAATTGGTCTATTTGTTTTGAATGTTAAAGAAATAATCTTTGTTTTTTAGTTATAATTCAATGTTGAAACCCACTCTTAAAGAAATATCTGCTGTCGATACAACTTTTGAACGAAACCTCACAAAGGTTCACATCTCATCTCATGTTGGAATTTTTAAAAAAATACAATACCTGCCATTAACATACGCTACAGGCGACTTCAAGCGCATCTCCTTTCAGTAGCAGCATACCACTCAAGCTACTATGGATGCGCTTGAAGCCGCCTTGAGAAGAAGTTATGACATTTAAAAAAAATTTTAAGGCTGCAAAAACAAGAAATTGAAATTACTTCGTGACATCCTGATGCGAAATTTAAAGTAGAATCTGAAATGCAGCAAGCTAATGCCCATCTTGCTATTTCTTAAACATTTTTTCGTATGATACAGAAGGGATTTCAAAACAATTTAGAAATAAGTTTTTTTTTCAAATTTCAGCTGTATCTGCAGAAAAAAAATTAGGAAAAAGTTTGCTCATTTTTTTATTCTAGTCATGATTAGGACATATTTAAGCGCCAAAAACATGACCACTTAATTTCTTCAAAATTTTGCCCGTTTGCAACAAGGAAACGGTTCACTAGATCGAAATGTAACTGCGCAGGGTTTTTGGTGCTTATTCAACTCTAAGAGGCACCCTCAACATTGGTAATTTCATGAAGATTTGAAATTTAGCCGTTCATGTTCTAAAAAACCATTAATAATTATTATTCCAGTTATCAGAACTGCCCTAAGATTTTCTGCGTGACCATCCATTTTGATTTGAAGTTCGATTTCTCAGTGAAAAATTGTCCTACAAAGGTGTTACAAAAAAGACAATTTTCAAGAAAAATTTCTCACTCTACTTGTTGAAATTGCGCAAAACATGCAGCTCCGAAAATTTATTTGTCAAAAGATCCTAAACTGAAAACTTAAAGCTTAAAAATGCTTTTTTTAGGACCTTCATACGACCATTTTTCACTGAGATGCAGCATTCTGAAGAATTACTAAAAATTCTTAAAATTTTGTTGACCCTCTCATTGTTTTTATTAGTGTACAAGGGTACGCTGTACCGTATCCTTTCCGTTCATTCGGACCGCCAGAGTTATATTACTATTTTTCATTGAAAATTAAACTATAATTCTAGATAAATATTTACCCACTTGTTGACGTTTTATGTAATTGTAGAAAATTTTGAGTTTTCGTAATGAATCTTAATGAATGATCGAATGCCAATCCCACCATACTTCAGGGGAAACAGGATTTCGCTGTGGAGATTGATCAGTGGAAGATCTAATGGAATTACTTTTAAGGATTAGTACACGGAAAAAAATATGGGACCAAATAGTTGTCTAGTTTCAGAACTTATTATTACCAAAAATTGTAGTAGCTTT
>JAAAKG020142500.1:0-11595 GCA_010014905.2 Druon quercuslanigerum
TACTATAATAGAATATTTTTAAGATGTCATCCTAAATACTTATTCAAAGAATAAGGTCACTAATGAGATGAACATATATATATATATATATAATTTTAAATGTGCAATTACCACGAAACTTATTAAAAATATGTTCACTGTACCCTCATTACTTATAAACAAGAGTTATCAGAGGATGAATTCCATATATTAAAAATATGTGCATTTTCTTATTATGTGCCATTGAGTACTTTCACATTTTTATCATTATAATTGTTTATTTATAATTGTGATAATATTTTTTCAGATTCATGGTTTTTCAATGTTTTTATTTCATAATGAAGGATTTTTGATTTGTTTTCATATTACTAAATAAAATAAGAAGTTAAAAACTACTTTTTAAGAAATTCATGAAAAATGCATTCCTTTTCTGAATCCAGTTTTAAAACTTTGGTCAACATGTGCCCTGTTAAGAGTTGTCTGGGTCAGGATAAATTAGGGTCGCTCGTAAAAATGAGCCCCTTACTGTTTTTTATAACAAGAGTAAAAACAACAAATTTTCTTTCGCATTTCTGTCCCCTTTTGACTTTCTCTCTCTCTCTCTCTCTCCTTCTCTCTTTCTTTCTCTCGGTTTTCCCTCCTTATGTAACAAGTATTTCTTCTTAAAAATTTGATAATCTCTGAGAAGCTCTCTTTTGGTTTAAGAAGTTAGTTTACGTCAAGATTTTACACAGTGCACATAGAAAATAATTATTTTCTGTTCGTGCTCATTTTTAATTATTTGAGGTTCAAAAACAATATATTAAATACAATTTTTAAAGTGTTTTTAATAATCAGAATTAGTGACAGAATTATCTAGTGTGTGTTTCTAAAACAGTTTTTAAAGTGTTTTTTATTATAAACATCAGAATCTGTGACAGGATTATGTAGTGTGTGTTTCTAAAACAGTTTTTAAAGTGTTTTTTATTATAAACATCAGAAGCTGTGACAGGATTATGTAGTGTGTTTTTAAAACAGTTTTCTAATAAACACAGGAAGTAACTTATTTTGACATAATTATTAATACAAAGATGAAAGTAGCTTTATAAAGCCATTAATTTAAATAGGGATCTCTTAAGATATAAGAAAGTATGGGATAGAGTCATTAATTAGATATAAATAATTTACTGTTAATTTTTTAATGAAATAATGAACCAATTTTTTTTAACCATCATTTCATATAATTTATTTTTAGGTTGCATCATCTTTTTATTTTATACCTTACTTGATCCTATAAATTTTTTCCTGATGAGGAGGTCTAAATTGGCCTCGAAACATGTTGGTCCTCAAGTAGTATAAAAAGGACGGACTTTTTCTCCCTCTTTTTTCTATTGATATTTATGTGTCTAATGAGCCGAAAAGTGAGATAGTATGGAAATCTATTTTTAATGTTTGAATTTTTTAAATGTTTATATGGATAAAATTATTCATGAAAAAATTGATTATTTTCCAATTTCAAAATACAGCCTTTTAATGTTTTTAAAAGAATGGTTAACATTAGATTTATAAGAAAAGTGTCATATCCATGTTTAAATTTTTGTTTTAATATAATCATTTATTCAATGCGAAGTGTGGAAAAGGGGAAATTCTTTAGGTTTTATTTTATTTGATAAAAGCAAAATTTCTAAATGTGTTAACAATATTATATAAATAATAATTTTTAACGACTTTAGATACTTCTTTTTGGAATTTTAGCCATTCCAATTATAATAAAATTTTTATCTCACTTTTTTAATGATTATTTTAATATAATTACAATGTAGTTGTATAGGACCACAGAATTTCGGATTGCCCGTTGGATGCTTTTCCTAAAGGTTACTAGAGAGATAGAAAAAAGAATCCTTTTTTGGAAATACACGCATTATTTTGCAAGGTGTTTAGTAATTATATGTTTTCAAGTTATCTCTATTATTAACAGAGAATAACAGAAAAACTTAAAGTCTTCTCAGAATAGATGTTACTATGAATTGAAGATTTTTTTAACTAAAATTTTTCCTGACAGTTTAAGGGAAAAGCATCGGACTGCGGATTTTATTTAATGTTAAGGGTGTATCCCAAATAGTTCTTGTAATTAAAATAATTTAAAATCACTAAATGCAAAAATGTGTATAAATTGTGATCACTAAATTTATTTTGGTAAATATAAGTTAGTCTTTAGATTTTAATGAAAATAAACTGTTACGTAGGAAAAATGTAGGATCATTGTTTTGCTTACTTGACATCAAAAGTTCTACTTTTTTATTTCATGCTCGTGCATTTTATAATGAATATTTATTTTATTAAAACGAATTCTTTTTCATATCCAATTTAAATCTCGCGCCAACCGTGACTAACCAATCCACGATCCTAACGCAAGCGCAGTAGCTTGAGACGCTCAGATTGGCATCGATGCTCGAAAGAGAATGCACATTGCATTCACGAAAAAAAGGCCTTGCCCACCAGACGAGATAAACATTTTTATACGTTTTTGGGGTCACTTAATCCGAATCCGCGGTTTGTTAGACGCTGCCAGGTTGAATTTCGTTCCGAACCTCAAAAAAAGACATTTTCTTCGTATGTCTGTGTTATTATTTTAAAGTAATGTACAGTTTTGTGTATTGGTTTAATCCTTTGTTAGTTCCTAACCTCAAATAACCAATATTTGGTGCGAAATATTGAGTGCAGAATTGATTTCAAATTTGTTCAACTAAAATTAGAATTTGTGCAACACCCGAAGTACTTGATTTCTCAAAAAAATGATCTAAAATTAACTTTATATGCGTGCATTATTTTCGTTTCAATTTGTTTAAATTTATGCAACCGTCTTCAAACGCTAAAAACTGGCCGGGTCAGCAGAACATATAGCTGTTTCCGAAATTATTCAAAATCAACTTTTTTGGGCCTATTATTTTCTTCTAAATTTGTTCAAACTTTTGCAACCAACTTCAACCCCTAATAACAACCCCCTTTATAGAAACACTATGGTGGGCACAGAAAAATGATGCGCTGGCGTCGACATGATCCACAATCAACTTTCTATGGGCCCATTATTTTCATCTTAATTGGGTCAAATTTGTGCCACCATCCTCAACCCCTAAAAACGACCACCTCAGCGTATCGCATTATGCCGGGGCCAGCAAAGCGGTACGCTGGCCCCGCCTTTTTTTTAAATCAGGTACTTCCAGTGATGCACAAATTCTAATTTTATTTGGGAAATTTGAACAAATTCTGCACTATATATTTGGCCCAGAAAAAGTAATTTCGCCTGAGTGATGGGTCCAGCGAAATGGACATTTTTTAACTGAATCACGAAGTTAATAACGTTATAAAATATCCAGTACAGTAAATTATTTTTGACACATATTTTCTTGTTTCAGAATCACTTTTCCGATTAGATCCTGCCAAAATTCATCCTGAGCCAATTAAACTTCATGTACATCATTTTGCACTCTTTGGAAGTCAGTCACTTATCAACACAATACCTGAAGGCTTTCACCAAGTAGTGACAGATAAGAAAAACAAGTACATCATTGGAATAATCCGACCTGATCGTCTTTGTTCATTAGTGGTTCCTAAGTGTGATGTCCCCATTCCAGATGCTCAGCGAGAAAATCCTGATTACTATGAAAAAGTTAAAGTACGGATAGATGGTGATATTGCCAACGTTACTGTACCATTATCAACTCAGGAAAAACAGCGATTTTCTTATTCATGGAATCCATCACAGATACGTAATGCCAAGATAGAAGCTTAAATCAATTCTAATTTTAAAATTAAAAGAAAATTCTTTTTTGAATTTTCATAATTTTTCTTTTTCGGATTACATATCAGGTTATCATTTTCGGTTAGTTTTGGGTAGACCCAAGTCATTATGGTTTGTATTTTATCTCGATGATAAATTAAATGAAATTTAAATTATCTCCATTTAGCTCCACTGGGATTGAAACCACACAATTTCCGATTGCCGTTCAGGTGCTTTTCCGTTAAGCTATTATTCTTGGCAAACAGAAGTACTGTTGTTAGATTCCCTGTGCAAATTATTTTCTATCTTGTCTAAAAAAGACGTTAGGTTTAGTACAACACATTCCTTTAAATAAAAAGATCAACTCAGTTACTCTTATTTCTACGCCTATTTTTCAAATTTATTTCTTGAATTATTGTTATTTTTTAACGTATTCGAAAATATTTCTAAGGGATTTTAATAGATTTAGCAATTGTAAGGGATTTCGAAGGATTTCTAATTTTTTAGGGAATTTTGAAAGCGTCCAAGTCATTTTAAATGGCTTTAAAAAATACTTTAAGGAATTTTAGAAGACTTCAAAAAACTTTTAATAGATTTTAATAATTTGAAGGAATTTCAAAGTAACCTAAAAATTTTTTTGTAGTTTTTTTTGGCTCTGAATGTTTATTGGGATTTAATTAAGTTTTGCGGACGTTGTAATATTTGAACGAAGTTTAATGATTGCAGGGTGTTTCTAAATATTCCATGGCATTAAAAAAAGAAGTGAAAGAGCATCAATTTTAAAAGATTTCATATACTTAAGGATATTCATAGAAAGTCCAAGGCATTTTCGTTAGAATAAATTCTTTCAAATGAAAAAGATCATAAGTCAATTTATCAGTTTAAATACGTAGTTCGATTTTTCATGTGAGTGGTAGCATTAAGAACAATAAAAATAAGAATAAAAACTTAAATCTGAAATTGTTTTATTTTCCTCACCTATGAAATATCTTATGCATATTAAAAATTATATCGAAAATCAAATATCCGTGTCAAAGAAGAGTGCGCTCTTTTAAAATATGTTATTGCAAAAAAAAAGTATAATATTTTATCTGTATTGTTATTGCTAATTTTTTGCGCGTGAACGCAGAATAAAATGTAAAAGAAATCGTATATCGAAAAAAATTTTTGAGGCCTATATGATATTCTGACTATATGTTATGAAGAAAAATAATAAATGCAGTGAGAAAAAAAATTTCATTTTTTTAAATTTCAGTTTCAGGAATCCACTTGATAACTTTCACTACATTTTTATTTTTTGCACCTTAAAATAAGTGATATTCGTAAGTGTCGCATATTAAAAAAATGGTCAAAGTTTTTTGTTAATTTCATCGTTTAAAAAGTTACGTGGCCAGAAGTAAAGTCGGATTACAAACAGTTTACAGTGACAATTTTAGCCGGATATCGAACGGATTCCCCGGCTGAAGCCAGGTTAAAACTTAGGTATGCAACCGGGATCAGGTCGGATTCCTTTTTCCATTTCAACCCGGGCTGCAGAGACATCTTTCGCAAAAATTAAAAACTTTCCTAAAATTTATCAACAACAGAGAACTTATTAAAGATATACAATGTCCAGTACAATACATCATTTTTGAATTACGCTTTCTTGTTTCAGAATCAGTGTTCCTATTAAAAACTGCGAAAACTCATCCCCAGCTAATTAAAATTTATGTGCATCATTTCGAACATATGATATTTTGATGATACACAATCATTCTTCAAGAATATCTGTTGCCTACAATTTTGGTAATATTATCAATTAATTTAAAAAAAAAAAATGATTATGGTTATTATTCGAGGTTGAGACCGTAACAGCCCCAGATGCTTGGGTAATCCCGTTGCTTTCACTTGTAAGCCTTAAGCGTCACGCGGTAGCCCTTGGCATAGGGAGATGAGTGAAGCCACGCTTTTGGCTGATGTTTCAGACTCATTGATACAGTAACTGCCTATTATCTTTTCTGCACAGATGAGAGAGAGGACTTTCTTTAAGCCTTATATTATGTTTGTGATACCGCAGGTTTCCGTATTTAGCCTGTCTGCAGCCAGGGACCAAACCGCACTCATTCTGATGTTCCTCGGTCCACCAACTGTTAATATTTTCAGTGACTTAGCTTAGATCCAGTACAATTTGCTTTTGCTGCTAGTTTAGCTAGCATGTCCGATATCTCATTGCTCTTGATACCGTTGTATTTAGGGATCCAAAACAGAGTTACTCGGTTTTCTGTCGCTAGCTTATGCAGTTCCGCAAAGCACTAACAAATTAGTAGCAACGTGGTTGTAGGCGTACTGGAGCATGGCCATAATCTCAGATTTTAGAACTGTGGCTTAGGACCGTATTGCGATTGTAAAGCCTATTTCATTCCATCTACGACATACACCGCTTTTTGCCTCCTCCTTGTTAAACCATTCCTCTTTCGTCGACAGGCTTACTTGGACTCAGAATCAGTACCTTGATTTTTTCCAATTAAAACTTAACAGTAGAAAGTTCGACCCTGCTCCGTTATACCACCGCACCGCCGCATAGGTTTGCCTGTGTCGCAGGATCACTTTGTAGATCGTCATAAATGGCTCCGACTTTAAGCCCCATTTTTTTATGTGGCTATCCTACAGAGCTAAAGAATTACTACTAGCTTCTTACACTCTTTTTTAGGTGCTCGTCACATGATAGATTATCATCCAGTATGATTTCTAGATATTTGGCTCGTTCTTCAATTTCCAGTTGTTGCCTTTTTACTTTCAATGTACTCGTGGTTCCCCACTTATGCTTTCTGTTGAATATAACTGCGTCCGTGCAAACCAGATTGTCTTGTAGTAGTCCAGTCTTTTTACACCTCGAATTAACTATGCTTAGAGCTTACTGAATTACTCTGAAGATCGCATCCGCATGCTGGCCGCGCCCGATAACCAGTATATCGTGTGCATAGCCTATAACGTGGTGGCCCTGACTCTTAAGCAGATGAAGCAGTTTATGCTTTACCAAGTAGAACAGCAGGGGTAATAAAACACATACCTGTAGATATCCCGTGTCAAGGGTTCTATATAAAGTTGCATCACCCTTAGTCGTAGCTGGGTTCCTGTTGGCCAACATGTGGCAGTTCCGCTCCATGACTGCAAAAGGCACACTATGCGCGATCATGTACAATGTCTATTAAGGTTAAAATCACAAAGCCCTTCTGCTTTATTTTTTCTTCAATTAGGTTTACTGACCTGTTAAAGGCCATTTTAATCGAGTGACCAGCCCTATAGGCGTATTGTTGCTTGTGAAGTCGCCTACTTGACAAGACCTTATCGCGGATATATCTGACCACTATTCCTTCCACTTACTTAGTAGGAAAGATATAAGGCAGATTGGACGGAAATCTTTGGGCTAATTATAACGGATCCTAGCTGCTTTTTGAATGAAGACTACTCTCGCACCCCTCTATGCCGTCGGAACATACCCGAACTAGGTATATGCCATCTAGATCAGGAGACTTGTAAGGACTGAAGGACTTTAGGGTCTACCTGACCCTGGCTGGGGTAACAATCTCTTTGGCCTCGACGGCATCGTATCTAGTCTCCAAACCATGTAGAGCCCGAAAAACGTGTTTGAATGGGGTGAGCTAAAGTATACCTCTCACACTCTGAGTATCCACTGCCGGAAAATTTCGGTGTGTCGAGAATATACCGGATTTGGGGAAAGCATCTTAAGCAGTGTAGCCGCCTCTGCTCCTATCTCGATGTCTGTGCAAAAGTCGCCAGTATGCAAGCCCTTGGATTAGCGGTCTTGGCATTAATGTAAAATAACCGAGCCCCCACCCTAAGCACCTAAAGGTATCTTAAACTAACCAGGGTTCCTGAATTAGCGAGATACAGGTGTGCCTCACAACCATGCCCATCTGCAATACTGCAGAGGCGCCTTCGTTGTGATGCAAGTTAATTTATCTAATGTTTAGGCCGAGAGCAGTCATTTGGTAGCAGTTTGGTAGCAGTCATTTGGTAGCAGTTTAAATTGGTAGAAGGGCCTGTTGTTGAGGATCGCAAGAGCTCTCGTCTGAGTCTCAGAAATTCATAAAATTGGAAGATGTTTTGTTCCTCCTCTCGCTATGTCCTCTTCCTGAGGCCTATCGTGCGGAAGATCCGCCATAATTTTATTAAATTAAAGCTAATTAAATTCTGAAGAGGTCTGTCAAAGGCGATTCTGGTAAAAAGACTCTTTTTGTTTGTTATTCAAGTTGCAAAATGCCAAAAAACCATAATTTTTCATATTTGAGCTAAAAAGTTAGTTAAAAAGTTAAAAAGTTAAGTTAAGAATGAAAAAGTTAAGTTTTTTATAGAAAATTCGAATCTTTTGCTAAAAAAAATGATTGATAAAAAATCTTTTTAAACGAGGATTGACAAATGGTATTAAAAAGTCTTACTTTTTGAATAATCTCAAATGTTTTTGATTTAGAACTCGTCTTTTTTTGTAATATTAATTAATAAATTAAAATCACATATTTTAAAAAAGTTACAGGAAAAATAGTAGGAATGGCACAAAAAATACATTTTTAATTTAAAAAAAAATGATTAATCATAAATTTCATGATGTTGCGCAGAAACTTTCCTTGTTTCGTCAAAATTATACATAATATGGTCATAAATCTAAAGTAATATTTTAATTTCAGTTTAAACAAAACCGACTTATAAAAGGCAAATAATACATAAGGAAAAACGAGGCAGTGATACTGGAATAATTTGCAGAATATTCATCAGTTAAACTTTTATTGAAATTGTTGATATACCAGATACTGATTTTAATAAAATGTGGCCAGCGATTTGTATTCTGTTTTTCACTCTAGTGATTTTCACTGATCCCGCTGGTAATTATAATAAAATCTATCAGTTATAGTCTATCATTAATTGCAACAATGTATACTTATTTCTTTTCAAAATCTTTAAAAAAATCTCCAAGCGCAGTGCTTTCTCAATATATTAATTTACAAAATTTGTTTATTGCTAAATAAATTATTCGAAATAAATCGGCAAAAAATTAGTGGATACAGAATATTTAATAGACAATGACAAATTATCCTCGCCTCAATTCAATACTTCTCTATGTGTCGCAACGTGGGGGGGGGGGGGGGGAACCCGATTTTACGATTTTTTACAGTTTTTTTTACAAATTTTCAAAAAATTTCTTTTTTTAATTTTTATCTTTCTAGTTATAAGATTTAATATTTGGTAAAAAAATTGATCGATTTTCTTAAAAGACATACTTTTTGGCTGTAAGTTAAACTGTTTTGTTAATAATGCAACTTTTTTCGTAGAACATTAATGTTTTGTTGAGAATTCATATTTTTATCCTGATAATTTTTTTCCTAAAATATTTTTCGGATAGAAACACAGAAATTCTTTTTTTTTGTTATTGTTTACAATTTTTATTTTGGCCTTAGAAAATAACTGGAATCTTCTTCGGATGAAAATATAACTATATTTAACATTTTTTCCAATTTATCTGTTCTAGAAGAAATGTCTTCTTTCATGAATAAGAATGTAAATTTTTAGTTTAAAAACCAAATATTTTTTTCAAATTTTAGTTGCTTAAAATTCCTTTCTTTGTGTTAAAAGACAAATGAAATCCTTTTTAGATAAAAATCCAACTTTTTTTAAAATGTCTTTTTGATTTATAAATTCATCTGTTTTAGTAGAAACTTCATTTTTCTTGGATAAAAATGCAACTGGTTGGCTGAAGATTCAACTTTTTTACAGAAAATTTACCTCTTCTTAAATTTGTTTTTATTTAAAACAGCATCTATTTTAGTAGAAACTGGATCGTTCTTCGATAAAAATGCAAGTGTTTGGTTAAAAATTCAAAAAATTTGACAAAAATTTCTCCTTTTCAGATCAAAATTTAAAAATTTTGGTAAAAAATAATTTTTTTATAATTTCATGTTCTGGTGTTGAGAAGTCAAATAAAAATATTTTTCAGATAAACTGTTAAGTTAAAAATTCTAACTTTTTTTTTAAATTGTCCAAAATTTATATTTTTTGTCTTCCAAAGTTAACTGGAATCTGTTCAGAAAAAATTCAACTTACTTTTAAATTTTGTCTTTTTCATTTTAAGGTCAATTGCTTTACCAGAAATTTCATCTGTGTTAAATAGAAAAGCTACTATTTGGCTGAAAATTTAAATATTTTTCAAAGAAGGTAGACATTTTTGTAGAAAATTTTAATCTCTTATTGGAAATTAAAAAATGACGATAAGCATTCACTTTTTCTTTTTAATTTATAGTTGGATGTTAAAAATGAAATATTATCTTTTTGGAGAAAATTTCAACTTTAAAAAATTTTTCGTTTTTATAAAAAATTCATCTGTTTTAGTACAGCTTCAATTTTTCTTCAATAAAAATGAAACTATTCGGTAGAATATTAAACTGTTTGCTTAAAAATCCAACCTTTTTGGTTAAAAAAATTGGTCTTTTGGGATTTAAAATTAAATTTTTTTAACTAGAATCTTATTTTTTGTTGAAAAATGCATCTTTTGATCTTTAAAGTCAAGTGGTATAGTCTTTGAATAAAAATTTAACCATTTTTGTAACATTTTTGAAAATAAAATTTTATTTGTTTTAATAAAAATTTAATCTTTTTAGGGTGAAAATGCAAACCATCTGTTATAAAATTAAACATTTTTTTCGAAAGTCATCATTTTTCGTTAAAAATTTCCCTGTTTCATTTGCAAATTTAACTGTTTAGTAGAAAGTTTTTTTTTTAATTAATTTTTTAACTGAAACTCTAGCTTTTTCATTTTCATAGCATTGATTTTTTAAGTTGCAAATTCTTCTTCATTTTGTGAATTTTTTTTTTTGAAATTTGATTTTTGTTGCGTAAAAATGCAAATTTTCCTTTAAAAATTTAACAATTTGAAAAAAATGTAGATTTTAAAATGCACTTGCTTTAGCACAAATTTCATGTTTCTTGGATAAGAAGGCAACTGTTTGTTTAAAAATTAAACGATTTTGTTAAAATAGCCTAATTTTTGTTTGAAACTCTACTGTTTTATAGAACATTTTCAAAATTTGTAGAACATTTACTTTTTTGGATAATGTTTCAAATAAAAAAAAATTTTTGTCGTTTTGTGTTAAAAAATCATCTGTTTTAGTAAACATGTTATTTTGTTAAAAATTCATCCTTTCTATTGGAATTTTTTTTTTGAATTAAAAATTCAATTCTTCGCGTAGAAATTTACTTTTTATTAAAACTTTTATATTTTGACCTTAAATAGTCAACTGGTATCTTTTTGGAAAAAGATTTTTTTATTTTTAAATTGATTTTTTAACTGTAAATGTAACTTTTCAATTTTTTTAAAGATTCATCTTTTTAAGTTCAAAGTTTTCCCTTTTTTTGTAAAAAAATTATATTTTGGTTTGAAATATCATTTTTGTTGGGTACAAATAGAAATGTTCTATGGCAAGTTGAACAATTAAATTTTTTTTTTTTAAATTTTAAAATGCACGTGATTTAACAGAAATTTCATCTTGCTTGGATAAAAAGGCAACTGCTTGGTTAAAACTTAAACGATTTTGTTAAAAAATTCATCCTCACTGGCTGAAAAAATTCGTATTTTTATACTGAAAATTCAATTTGTCCTCTAGAAACATACTTTTTATTAAAAATTTCATATTATGATCTTTAAAAGTCAACTGGTATTTTCTTTATATGAAAATGCAACTATTCACATTTTTAAAACAAAAACTCATATTTTAAAAGAAATTTTTTTTATAAAATTCAACAATTTTGTTAAAAATTCATTATTTTTGGTCAAAAGTCGTCTCTTTGGGTTAAAAATTCAATTTTTT
>JAAAKG020142501.1:0-11594 GCA_010014905.2 Druon quercuslanigerum
ACTGCAGGATTATCTTACACAGCGTGGTTTATATTTCTTATAAAAAGAGCAGAAATGCATTTTACTATGTTTTATATTTTTTTTTTAATTATTGGGAGTTCTATTAAATAAAAGCATACTTTTCACGTGGTTACACATTGAGTTTTTAGTCATTTATAATTAATCTTAGTATTCTATATTAGGAATTTTTTGTATTGTTTCAGCGAGTTTGAAATTGAGTTTTTCGTATTTATTATTTAGTCTTAGTATTATTATTTTTTTTAGTATAATATTCCGTTTGTCAAGTTTTGCTGTAGAATTTGTACATTTTGACGTTTTGCTGTAGAATATTTGTATTTTGAATTCAGACTTTTTTGAGTGGCTGAGAAAAGCATGGCGCGAAACATACCTATAAAGAATTTGTTCTTGGATATTAAGGTCCAGAAGATACAGTACTGAAGGTTTTTGCAAATAAAGTAACATTCTTACAAAGTATATGCAATATTATATAGTTCAAAGCCTCCTGATAAAAAAATTCAAATGCGTACTAGTCAAAAACTCAATCATTCTCGAGATAGGTGGGGTAGAATGCGAAGAATATGACCACAAGCGAATCTAACTTGCCGCCCGAAATTAAATACGGTGTGCAGATTTTTCAATAAAATGTAATTAGCACAATCGTTGACAACACTGCAAACGCCAACAAGACCAGTCCAACAATCAGTCAACAAGCCAATCAGTCCAACCAACAAAGGCAAGACATGTTATTAGCACAGCCAGTTAAGACAAGACTATAGATGAGTCCAAAGAAAATACACTTTGGCAGTCCAGCCAGCTAAAACAAGTCTATAGATTAGCCCATCTAACACAGGCAACATTTGTTATTAGTCCAGACAGTAAGGGCAAGACTAGATCAGTCTTCGTACTGGGCTTTGGCTTGTAAATGCCTGTGAACAGAATTAATGACGTTTTCAAGCATTATTGTCGTAAGATATCTGATCCGCTATGGCTGATGTCGTGTATACCCAAAATACCATAATATGTTCGGAATGTGGACACCTACACATCAACTAAAGCTTGCACCTGCCTGCATACAAGACCAACTTTAAAGAGGACAGGCTGAACAATTGTAAATAGACGAACTTTTCGATGAACGTAGACTCAATAGAGTGCCAATGTATTCTCGATTCAGAAATATTACCATATACCAACTATGGATAGCATACCTTCAACAAAGCTTTAACAGACCAGACAATGAGGACTTTGCAGGTGAAAACCCTAATGAACCTATTTTAGGGTATTATTGCACATGTAAAACTGGAGCTGGAAGACTTAGTTAGAAAACATGTGCCCACATTGCGAGCATATTATAGTATTTAGGGAATGAAGTACACCAGATACAGTGGATCAAATAGCCTACACCATAATTATATGAAAACGTCATTAATCCAGTTCATAGGTATTTAAAAGCCAAGGCGCATTGCGAAGCCTGCTTGCATTAATAGCCCAGCGTAGATCAGCATACTGCCATGCCTTTGTTTGTTGAACTGATCTATAGAAATGTCTTTACTCTACTGTTAAAAAAATCTGATGGAAATTTACTATACATTTAAGTAAGTTCATTTGCATATACCGTTTATTAATTTAAATCAAATTATATAGAGAATTATATAGAGAACAACTCAGTGTAACGTCATATTTATTATTTTAATGAAACAAACTATATTTCGTGGCCCTAAAACCATGGGCAATTTTGCCAAATTTACAGAAGAGACTGTTATAAATTAGGTAGTTTGCGCATTTAGACGTTTACTTATAATAACACGCAAATTTGTTTACATGTTTTCGACGAGAATAGTCAGAAAACTTATACAAGATTTAACTTCGAGGACGTCAAAACTTTGGTCTAATGAATTATTTAATTTTAGAATAGAACCTTCAGACTCAAAAGTATGGCAAACTGTATTGAGATATCATATTGAGACTTTGTACATAGTAAAAAAGAAAGGTAAAAATGTGTTGCACGTAAATTTTGGAAGGACTAAAAACTGAGCGTATTCCAGCGAAAGTTTCAGCGAGATAAGGAGAATAATTATTACGTCCTCTGCTGCGCCACGCTGGAGTAAGCATAGAATCAGTAACAGAAAATACACATAAAGCATTGTTTTTGCTTATAAATCTCCTCGGAAGTAGATTGGTCCATAGTGAATGAACCAGAACTTATTTTGTACTAATTGAAATTAAAATGTTAATGAACGCTTAGCAAGAAGTAGCATTCTTTAATATTAAATTGCATACATAAATACGTCCGGGGATAAATTTTTAAAGCAGTAAATAAAAAATATTTAAAAACCGATGCTTCCATCATGACGCGCGCCTCCCGATCTTGCACTGTTATAAGTAGGGGGAGCGTTCAGCAAGCAGAAGTGAGTCGGGGTCTAAAGGGCAAAAGTTTGAATGATGATTCATTATAAACAAATAATATTAACTGATTCCAGAATTCGTAAAGGCACAGATTAGTGACAGTATTGAGGAACACGTATTTCAAAGAGAATCAGTTATGTTGGGAGTGAAAAAACCTTATTTCCGTTCTATTTAATGTTTTTTCTACTGGTATCCAACTTTGATGGTCATTCTTATCGCAAAAATCTTTGAAAAATGTGTTTCTGGAGTCACGCGTCAGTGAATCGCTTGGAGTTTAGGGTATCCGAGAGAATAGCCATACGCGTATATCAAATAATCGGCATGTGAAATTGAGATTAATATTAAAATTAGTATTTTGCAATGTCTTTTTTACTACCAGACAGTTAATGCTAAGAAAAATAAGAAAAATTACCAATTTAAAAAATTTAAGTCTTCCGACTAGGAAAGACATAATTATAAGGTCGCTTGACAATTTGATAGATTTTTATTGTTTCAATAAAATGAATTTACATGATCAATTTTGTTAACTAATATTTTTGTCACGTTTTTGAGCAAGATATATACACATCTACTATCTAATTTACATCAAAATGTGTTAATTGATGCAATATAATTATTCTATAGTATTATTAATTTGTAAAAACATTTTTTTATTCCACTTTGCGCTACCTAACAGAATCTGAAGCGACCCTTGTGCGCCTAGTCACGCGTTCTGTGCTACATTCGTTTATAAAAAAATTAGGGGAACAAATTCGATAGAGTTCCGCCTGAGTGACTATCTCACCCACCCCTCCCCCGCGGCTCGGTTTACTTATACTTGCGACGCAGAGTCAATTATCGAAAGAACTATATCAGGGGGCCATATCTAAGAGTTTCACTGTAATCCCAAATTAAGTTAATATAAAAAATTGTTTCTTTTCCAGTCCTACTCTAAACAAAATTTTAAAGAACCTGATTTTTATTATGAGTTTTTATATTTCCACAAATTGCACATGTTTTTCTTCAATATTTCAAAATAAATTTTTTTACTGATAACGAACAATTTGACGCTACAGGGTTCTACAATCCATTATCGCAGCCATTTTATTTAGATAGATTACGCAAACACTGATGTGAAGTTATACAAGATTCATCCACATAATTTTATTAATTAGGAAAACGATTCAAGATACGTTACGGATACAACATTCCTGTTCTAGCCATAATACGTAATCATAATTATATGTCTACAATAGCTATCGGTTCAATTATGCGTGTACAATTTAATTATTTCTGTTAGTGCATGTATAAATTTCACATAAAAAAATTCTATTGAGATACCTTCTTCAATTTTTAAAAATGAATGTTAAACATGGATGCTTTTTCTTTCAACACATTGCAACATTTCAACATTTAAATATATGAAGAGTGTTCAGATTTGAGCTATTTTCTAGACATTATCACGGTTTGGATTTAAAAAAACGACAGATGTGAATTTAGAAAATAATAATTTTCAAATAAAAGATTTACAAAAATACAATACACAATTGCATAAATGCTTAAGTAATAATTAAATGTAAACTATTACATGTTTAAAATAATCATTAATAACTATTAAAGGTGATTGAAATCTTAACGCGCTTCAAACGGGTGTCAGATTCGCTAGGGGCAAACTAAATCTAAACGTTTAAGTTGCTGAACGCCATATTTTAAGCACACGGTAGTACAGTTGCGGCGAGGGGCAGGAGTAGAAGTATTACAGACCCAAGAAATTTTTCCTTATGGACTATTGAATACTAGACTGAAAATTACGCAACAAGATTCACAACTCTCGATATAGTTATCTACTGTCCAAAGCGTTTTTATCCAATTTTAAGATAAAATTTGGATCGCAATTTTGTTTAGTAACAGGGTGTTTCTTTTATCCTGACATCGAAATAGTGAACCCCAAATAATTTACCCTACATCTCAATAAATATGAAAAACAATTAAATAATAACTATAAAAACAACAAAATAAAGGGTGGCGGGTTAACTTTAAAATAAAAAATGGAAACCTATATTTTTTATTGCAGATTCAGATTCTTCGAAAAAGGTCTTGAATCTTATTGAAATTTTTTCCTGGATTCGCGCCAGGTGGCGCTGCATTGACGACAAATGTATGTTCAAGGAATGCGCTTCTAAAACAAAGATAAAGAAGACAAGCGGTAATTTTTTTGTTATGAAACTTACGTTGATTAGAGTTGGATTGGGTGCCGTAGTTTCTTTGATTTGGATAGTTTTTTGTTTAGTTATTTAGGTATTTAGATCAGGTCGGAATGGGTCTATTGCTTACATTAGTTTCGATTAAATGTATGGGTTACGTTCGCTTCGGCTCGATTTCGGTCGTGTTGGTTGCCTGCATTTGGGTTGGTTCAATTTGTTTAGATTAGTGTTGTTGGTATTTCAAAGAACTAACCGAAACGAACGCAATTAATACGACCGACTCAAATGCACAGAACTAACACAAATACAATCAAATGAACACAATCCACAAAGTGAATGGAAACGAACGTAACTAACACACATAATCGAAACGAACGTAAGCAACAGAGCGAATCCAACCCAAACGAACATTATCTTTCGTTTGGAAGCGCATTCTTTGAACAGTCAACAATGTCATTTTTCGTCAATGCAGTGCCATTAAAATAAAAACTTTTTACTCCAGGCATTTTTTTTCGTTAGATGTGTATTTCTAGAAATATTTCAATGACTCAAGATAAAAGAAACATCCTGTAAAGCCTTTTATTTTAAATAATGCTTTTTATACTCACACAAAGCTGCAGTAAGAATGTACACGGAGCTATCTCTCACCTGAAACAATAAGTTTTTATAAGACATTGAACTTAGAAGCAATCAGTAAATAAAGTAATAGATTTAATGCTTTCACGATGATTACCTTCGATAAAAAGAGATATTTCAGGTTCCAATCGTGTATAAAACTACGAATTTTCTCGACGTTTCGTGAACACTGCAGTTCACTTTTTCAGGGTGTTGTATCCATTAATTTTCCCTATTCATGTTATTAGGGCGTTTTAAGATTTCGATTGCTTCTCTATGTTTTCTTGGAAAAATATTGTGAGTTTTTACGATGACGGTTGTATTGTTAAATAAAAAGTTATGTCCTGTTTCGATATGATGTTCAGCTAGCACTGAATGCGTTAAATGTTTTAGCCTAACTTTACTCTCATGCTCCATTATACGTTGGCTCATCGCTCTCCCGGTATCTCCATTATAGACTTTGCTACAAGAACAAAGGACTTTTATACTCCTGGATCACTGAAGGGTGCCTTTTTGTCTTTTAGGGTATTTGGTAGTTGTTCTATTTTCGCAGGTGGTTTAAATATGGTTTGGATATGGTATTTGTTGAGAATTTTTTCTCTTTGTTCTGTGACATCTTGAATGTAGAGTAGGATGGTGGTCGTTTTTCTCTACCTTTCTTTACTAGGTTGTGTTGACTTGTTTTTTGAGTGCATTTTCTTATTGCGTAATCAATTTGTTTGTGTAATCGTTCTGCATTAGGATTTCTTTAACGTTTCGTAATTCCTTTTTTAAGATATCTTAATATGTTATGGAGACAGCTCTGTATATAAGGAGCTGATGACCGATTGTTTTTGAAATGGGTGCTGGTGGGAGGAGCCATGTAGGCATCTATTTCTATGGGTAGGTTTTCTGTAAAGTTCATATCCTTATGTGTTATCAGATCTTTTGTAAACTAGTACGTACAAGAAAGGCAATTTACAGTTATGTTAAATTTCCATAGTTAACTGGATATTAGGTTGTAATCGATTGTTGAAATCCAAAAATTTATTAAGTTCATCTAGTCCATGTGGCCAAATGAAAAAAGTGTCATCAACGTAACGGAACCAAAATTCCGGCTTAAGCTTAGATTGGTTGAAGATTTTAGTTTCTAGATATTCCATAAAGATGATGGCTATTACAGGTTTATTTGGGATCCCATTGCTGCCCCTGAGGTTTTATCGTACAATTGGTTATTGAAAGAGAAGTAAGTATTACTGAGACAGTGTCCTAACACACTTAACAACATCAATTGTATCAGCGATTGGTACTTTCGCATAGAGAGATACTATGTCGCAACTCACTATCTTGTCTTGGAGTTGAATGTGAAGCTGTTGTATCTTTTTGATAAAGTCAAATGAGTTTTCGGCATGAGGGCTAAAGTTTTCTGTAAAAAGATACGCCAAGCCCTAGTTTTCTCCTCAAACTTGACAAAACAAAGAAAAAACCGTAATGAAGGAACTCAATCGGAATAAAGACATCATAATATTATTCGCAGACATAGGCAACACAATAGTAACAATGAATAAAAACGCTAAAACAATCAAATCATGGACCTTCTAACTGACGATACATACACAATACTTTAAAAAAACACAAAAACAATAGTTAGTCAAACAAAAAACAAACAGCTAAACAATATATATATAGAGAGAGAGAGAGAGAGAGAGAGAGAGATTTAGTGACCTGGTAGGCTCTATCACAATATAAAAAAGAAAGTAAACAAAAACAAACGAGCACAACATGAACATCTATGATTATTTTCGCTGTAACATTAAAAAATCAACATAAATAAGCTTCATAAGATTTCACATTAAAGTATATTTAGTGACCTGGTAGGCTCTATCAAGATAGGCAGAAGAAAGTAAACAAAAACAAAGCTGTATGCAACTTGACCCGACCGTTGCACGGGAAAGTGGACTGCACGCTTCAGCTTAAAAGAGCATAACTCGGCAACCAGAAGAGGCTACAAACTTTTTTTTAAATGAAAGGTAAAATCATTAGGAATAATTCAAATGAGAAAAATAAAAAAAAAATACGAGCTCAAAACGAAAAATAAAAATGTTTTTGACATTTTTTTATTTGAAGTTTTGACTTTTTTCTTCATTTTTATAGAAAAAAGGGTACTAAATTTTTCATAACACCTATAAATTTGATAAAAATCGGTTAAAAAATTTCTGAGGTGGAGTATTTAAAAAAAAAATCATCAAAAAGTTCAAAGTGACGTAATTCCTACAATTTTGAAATTTTCTCAAAAATATTTTGCCACAATGTCTTACCTATCTAACACTATTATTTCCCCCAGTTTAGCTAAAATCGCTGATCTGTTTAACAACTCTGATATTCCTGACCTGGAACCTCTCTATATTAATGCCTACTAATCCCATCTCTCAAAGACTTTACGGGCTCCCAAAATTAACAAAGAGAAATTCCCACACAAACCTATCGTCAGCGCAATCAACTCAACAACTTATAAGCTAGCTCTTTTACTCGCCAAAGAATTAAATCCTTGTACAGAAAACTCTAGCATTCGCGTCCAAAAATAATTTGACTGTAGTATCTCTCTTGACGAAAGTATCAATCGCTGATACAATTGATGTTATTAAGTGTTTTACAAACTTCCCTGCTGAACTCATACTTTTGGTAGAACACTGTCTCAGTAATACTTACTTCTCTTTCAATAACCATATCTAGGAACAAACCTCAGTAGTAGCAATGGGATCCCAATCTCACCTGTAATAGCCAGCATCTTCATGGAACATCTAGAAACTAAAACCTTTAACCAATCCAAGCTTAAATGGACTAGGTGAACTGAATAAGTTTTCCGATTTCATCAATTAATTACATCCAATTATCGAGTTCACCATGGAAATTGAACAAAATGGAAAATTGCCTTTCTTGGACGTACTAGGTTACAAAAGATCTAAAAAAACATTAGAACATGAAGTGTACCGAAAACCTACCCACACAAATAGATACCTACGTGTCTCCTCCCACCGCCACCCATTTCAAAAACAATCGTTCATCAACCCCCTTGTATACAGAGCTGCCTCCATTACAGATTAAGATAACATACAGAAGGCATTACAAAACGTGAAACAAATCGTAATACAGAACGCTTACACTAACAAGCAAATTGATAAACCAATAAGAAAATACACTAAAAAAAAGTTTAAAGCTCAACTTAAAATACAACCTACTAAAGAAAGAGAGAGAAAAACGATCACCATCCTACCCTACATCCAAGGTGTCACAGAAAAAATAGGAAGAATTCTCAAAAAATACCAAATATATCCACGTTCTCTGATCAGTGCTGGACTCAGTCAACTGCACAGGGTAACATCGGGTTGCAAATAACCTACAAATCCATAGAAATCACTGCTGTGTGTATCAGAAATACCCGCCTTCGTACAAAACTAGTCGAAATACAGAAGTTCTCCCTAAAGCGCGATAATCTAACAGTAGGCAATCAGATGGTGGTTTGAAAAAAAGTTTCATTTGCATCACGGGCAGGGTTCAGTATGCAATTTGCGTAGTTTTTTTTAGCAATTTACCCACTCAGTTTTCTACAGGATGTTCAGAACTAGCAATAAAACCTCTTACAATTAAACTATAAAGTCGCGTTATACTCTGAGAGTAAAATAACATCAAAATATGCACTTTAAAAAATATGTAAAGCTTCTACGAAATCGTTGAATTTTCAAAGTAACAGGTAAATTTTCGACCAAATATAATGACTCTTCAGTAAAATTGTTGAACTTTCAAACAAATAATAAAATTTATGACTAAAAAGTAAATCCCCCCCCCCCTTTCTTATAAGATACACAGAACGGTTCGATGACGATAATAAAAAAATAAAAACTATTTTTCAAATGCGACCAAAATGTGAAATCGCGAAACAAGATAGAATTTTTAAGAGGCATTTTAATTTGTGCTTAAAACAATTTTTTATTGTTTTGCATAGTTTAACGTGATTAGTGAATGAAAAAAATTAAGATTTGTGGGAGACTAAGTGTTACATGTGGAATTTGCATCGTATACAGCGAAAAACATTTTTTATGTTAAAACAATTTTTGTTCGTTAAGCAGAATGATGAATTTCCCCTAGATTCTCAAAATAAAACTGCGTGGCTCATTTTTGTTGCAACTCAAAAGAACACCGATTTTGGTGTACTTTTGAGGATCGAAGTTTTTCTGTACAAGAAAAATTAATTAAACTTCGTAATTTCCAACACCAGGGAGAAAATGTCGGGTACTTTACTTATTGGGACCGGGACACGGAAATGAACGAAGAGTTTGGGGTCCCAGAATGAGTTTGGTTTGAAAGTTCATATCAAGCCATGTATAGGTAAGGATCGGAAACGGAAGATGAGGGTAGTTAAGGGAGAGACAAACGGCTTAGAGATTCGCAACTTTCCATCTAATTTGAAGTTCATTTGGTCCTGAATACGACACTCGTCTCGTACCAACTAGCTATGGACTTTCTTGCCAAACCAACGTTTCCATTAAGAACCGCTTATAACTACCACCCGCAATACAGAACGATAAAAACCTTTTATAGATATTAAATTGTATACATTTATTCAATTCACAGTAAATCCAAGAGATATTTTTCATATAAATTTGGATACAATTGTTGTAAACCATTGACGACTACATGTACACGCTTCCATTCAATATGAGTCTACGTGCCAACAACACCGTACATGAGACTAAATGTAATACCTGTATATGTCGAGTATATGAGTCCCTCTGAATTTTTGGAAATTTTGAGATAATATTATATTCTGATAGAATAGACTATTCTGCACAGTTTTCTAAAATATTAGGCAATTTTATGAGATGCCAAAGGAACAATGACCAAAATATGATTTTTTTAAATTTAATTTGCGTACATTAGGGATCGTTCACATATTACGTAAGGATGTTTTCTTTTGTTTATATCGTTGTGTCATTTCTTATTTAACGGCAACTTTATTCTCATCTTTATTTAAACAAAAGAAAACAGCCTTAAGTAATATGTGAACAATCCCCTATGGGTGTATATGAATTCTGAAACGAGGTCGGCAAGGTGAGAAAAATCAATAAGCTTAAGAAAGAAGTATAATATTTGGCATAAAAAGAAATATTTCAAAATATAACCAAAAAATTGCATACATATGACTTGGTTAAAGAATCACAGTTGAAACGCTATTGTATAAAATAATTAAATGTGAGCGTCCGTATGAAAAGGGCCTTATATTATTCGGCCAGTTCTAGTTTACGAGATATTGAAATTTGTTTTAAGATAGTTGCCACGGGACAATAACATTCAAAAGTTTATGTTTACATTAAAGCGTCCTATATACGAATAGACACAGTAACAGTTCGTAAGGCGAAGATAGTGACAATGTCGCAATTTCATTTAAAATAAAATTTTTTGACAGTTATAACCACAAAAACTATCTTCAAAATGTCGACACAATTAAAGCACAAAGGGAATTTTATTTTAAAATGTGCTGAACAAACGTTTTAAGGCTGTTGGTGCTACGTGTGAAGCCAACAAAAATAAAAATAGTGCATCAGTGTTGCCACATCGTCACTGCCTACCCCTACCATGTGTCACAAGAGAACAGAAATATTATTTTGCACATTATATCTTTTATCTTAAACGCACAATAGCTTTGTTCTTTTCAAATAAAATTCGCACGATATTTTTCTATTTATCTGTAGTTTCATAGCTTAATCGTAAGTTTCGCTTTCATACTAGGCTTTATAATATGGCGATTGCCCATTTCAGCTTTGGGAGACCCATCAAAAAAGTACTGAACATAATTTATAATATTTGACTTTCGAAACAAACGATTAAGCTGAAAATTATCAAATTATCGTTAGATAAGAAAATTTTCTATATATTTAAAAAATTTTTGACAATTCGTAAGTGTGTCGGATATTGCCATAACTACCGCAAGTTGAGATAAAAATTATCATTTTTGGGGTTTATGTGGATGGGAGAGGGGCGAGACTAGGACCTAAAGAGGATCTATTAGGAATATATACGCATATCCCGAAAGTAACCGGAAGTAAATATGTTTCATATTCGAAGAAAAAGCATAACTCTTGTGCTTATGGCACTCGCCACGTTTAGATGCGTTTTTCTCTAAAATAGATTTTTCAAAGGTCCAACTTTAAAAATGTCCCAGTGACTCGTTTTTTAATTTAAAGAGTTTATTTCAGACCTAAGATTAGGGAATTTACTCGGCGATATAACTGTTTATGTAACTCTATACCGCTCATGGAAGCCCTCTTCAAGCGAACACCGAGGGGCCATTCACTCTCGAATCAGTCACTTTTAACGTTTGAAATCAAGGAGGAATCCAGAGTAATAAGGAGAAAA
>JAAAKG020142502.1:0-11594 GCA_010014905.2 Druon quercuslanigerum
TCCCTACCGAGTGAGTCACGCCTACCCCGAAAGGGAAACGGCTTAATGGTGTAATAATAATAATAATAATAATACAGTGCTTAGTAAACAATTTCAAATAACCGCCTTTTCCATTGCCTATTATATCAATTATTTGTAAAGAGGATATGTATTTAAATATTCAGCTTTTGCTTTTTGTATATAATAGTAGTGCTACTTACCATAATAAATTTAAAAGAAAATTTTCACTTCCTTAGGTTGACTTGTCCTATTTCACACTCGTGATATTAATTGGAGCATGAAAGTGACAAGCTACTGTTTTCTCTTTTATAAAGTTTTTTGATCTTTTTTACTGCCACCTCTTCCCTACCGATTCTTGTATGGACTCAGGAATCTGCTTCATTCGAATTTGCCCCATTGGATGCAGAGGAAAGGAAAACCGGAATGTCTCTCTAACGTAATAACATTTCAATTCGAGGACGGAAATTGCTCCAGGGCACGATGGCTCATCCCTAGTCTCAGTAAGCTGACCATTCTCTGTGCGTTGTTTTTCCCCTGCACATCCGGAACTTCAAGTGGTACATTTCCTGCAATAGTTCGAACTATTTTTACAAATTAAGTCACATTGGCCTAATTATTGGCGGGTTTTGGCTAAGAGAACCATTACACTTCTGTTTCAAACGGCAACAGATAATAATCTTGACTTTTTTATCATTTTCATTATTATTCTTATATTTTCTAAATATTTACTTCTGACTCATTTATCTACAGTACTATTCTTCGCATTCGGAATGCTTGAATAAAACTTTATCAATAAGAACTTTTTTAGATCGCAGTATTTATATGCTACCGTCGGAAATTATGAGCTCGATTGACGCAAGCACTATTAAAAATCACTGCTAGCTTTGAACCACGATAACTCAGCGTGATAAGTTTTAAAAAAACATTCTAGATTTTCTAACATTTTTTACCTCGACTTCAACTTTTAGCATGACCTAAGAAAAATGTTGCAAAGATCTGAAAATTATATGACATACAGCCTGAAATTTTATCTTCAATTTAAGCCAAAGAAACTTAAGAAATCTTCATCGGTTCCCGAGATACGATTAAAAATGTTCAATCATATCTGAGTTGAGTTTTAGTCGACGATCACGGTTCTCGGCCGGTCTGCTGCTCGCCTCCTTCGTTGAGACAGGACCGAATAGGCCACGCACAGAGGTGTTGCTTGATTGGGGCTCTCTTATACTTTTGATTTTGCTCATCAGTAATTTTTAGTTCAAATTATTCTAAATTTTTATAATTATTCATTCTTTTTTTAGAATATTTACAATTATTTCAATTCAGATTTCTCCCCATGTTAAAGAATAAGCAAATGATAAACCGTTTTTTTTAATTTTTAATAATTTTTATCAACTAGAATGTTAATAAAAATGGTAGATATATTGTTACCAGAGTAAAATATTTTTCAAACGAATTAAGCAGCTAAATTCTAAGTAAATTATGCATATGAAAAACACTCAAAAATATTAAAAGTGAATAATAATGGAATCTCCAAAATAAATTATATACAAACCAGTGCGTAGGTGTAATGATAATTATATTTCCAATTTCTAATAAGTAGTGTATTATTTTCCTTCACACAAACATTTTTTTTACACAAACATCTCGCTCATTATTTCATTTTTTGATGATAAAATTACAAAATAGAGCCACAATCAAGCACCACATCTGTGCGTGGCCTAATCAGTCCTGCCTCAACGAAGGAGGTGATCAGCAGACCGGCCGAGAACCTTGATCGTCGACTAAAACTCAACTCAGATACAATTGAACATCTTTAATCGTATATCGGGGACCGATGAAGATTTTTTAAGTTTCTTTGGCTTAAATTAAAGATAAAATTTTAGGCTCTATGTCACATAATTTTCAGATTTTTGCAATAATTTTCCTAGGTCATGCTAAAAGTTGAAGTCGAGGTACAAAACTTTAGACAATCTAGAATTTTTTTTTAAACTTATCATGAGCTGTATTCTCTTTAGCAGATTAAAAAAAATCTGTTTGATATTACTAGACTTGGAATTTTATAGGCTTTCCAACTGTTTGTTTAAAACTGCCCTGTCATCTTTTTTCGCTGAGTTATCGTGGTTAAAGCCAGCAGTGATTTTTAATAGTGCTTGCGTCAATCGATCTCATAATTTCCGACGGTAGAGTAAATATTAAGTTTCTCAAAGCTCTGTAGGCTTTAAGGTACACATTATCATCGTGGCACTCGCGCTGCGCGCTCAATTTTTGACGGATATTTGTAAATGTCTATTTTCTGAACCGCATTAAAATAAATACAAAAGTACAATCCTTTTTCAGAGATTTTTCTCTGTCTCGATTTTTATGCTCATCATAGGATTTTTGTTTTCATCTTATTTTTTATGGATAAAACAAAATATCCTGCAAGTATTCTTTTAGAATTTTTACTCATCTGGAGCCTTTTTGCGTAATATTGGAATTTTATATTTTCTGAATTTTTAAAGAGCTATAATTTCTCTTTAAGACTTTTTTCATATTTTGCGTCGTTTGTTTCAAAACAGTGGAATCTCGCGGTTTAAAATGTCAGACAATTCTAATACTTTCTCAATTATAAATGATGAGAATTTAATGCATTATTACAAACTTGTATGGCTTTTTTAGGTGAACAACTTTTTTATTAATTTGTTTTCCTACATTTTGTCGTTTATCCACAAATTTTTGATTTATAGTTTTAATATCATTCTTATGATTAAAACCTAAACAACGTGTCCTATCAAAAAGTGATTCATAACAAATCTTAAGCTCTTTTTCGGGTAAACAATTTTTTTTAAATAATTTTTTTTTGTAACTTGCGTCGTTTTTCCACAATTTTTTTATTTTTAATGTTATTTTTGACGAATAAAACAAGAATTACGCATCCTATCAGGAAGTGATTATTAACGAATTGTAAAATGTTTTTTGGGATCGCGATTTTTTTTCATTCATCTTTTTCCGTATCCTGCATAGTTTGACTACAAAATGGAATTTTTTATTTTTCATTATTTTTTGTGCAATCAAAATTTGAATTTTTGATTTTTCTATAAAATCAAAAAAATTTGTTATAATAATTTTGTGGGATTTTCAAACAGCAATGTTTTTCTTTTCTTGATTTCTTTTTAATCGTGCGTTGTTTGGCTTAAAATTTTTATTTTAAATTGATTTTTTAAATTTTGAAAATGCTAAAATTTGAGAATTTTCTTTTTGTCAAATTTTTTTTTCAAACTCAGAAAAAAGTTGTTTCAAAAATTCCCAAAATTTGCTCGCTTTTTGAATTTTTATCCAAAATGGCTGTTCAAGGAACTCGTCCTTTCTTTTAGGATCTGAAAAAAGTGCGCCAAATATCAATTTTTCATGGGGTTTTAAAACGTGCAGATCCATTCGAAAACTGTGGTTTCAAATTTCGACCAATTATAATACTTTCTCAATCATAAATGACGAGAATGAAAAAATGCGGATTTTTCTTCGACAACCCTCCTTTTTCCATTTTATTGGTTCCTAAAAAAATTGAATATTTTTTTTCCCTTTATCCCCAAAGTTTCCTGTAAGAGACGTGGAAAAATACATTTTTGTAAATTGTGTCCAAAACGTCAAAATGTGTGACAAAGTATAGGCTATTTTATGAAAACTTTTCAAATAACATGAATTCAGAATAATTTTAAAGTTCAACTCCCTGTGCCCATTTTAGTTTGTCACCAAAAAGTAGCCCAATTGACTTCAAAAAGAATTTTGCGAAACTTGACCCTTCGTTTATTAATATTGTCGCATGTCGCATTTTTTGTTCAATATATTATCATAGATAAATTACAAGATTTTTGTCCTTTTTTATTCATTTAAACAATTTTATTTCCATAAAATATCGCGAATTAAGGGTATTTCATAAATGCTCTGCCGCCCAAATAAGAAAAGTCGCAACTACATTTTGGATGAGTACCCTGTCATCCAAATTTCTGTTAGGTTGACAGGGGACTCACCCAGAATGCAGTTACAACTTTACTTGTTTGGACGGCAGTGCTGTGGTCTACTTAGTGAACTTGGAGACTTTATATTTTTATTTAAATTGTTCATTGCTTAAATTGTTTAATTTTGTCGAAATTCAACTTTTAACAGAAAAAGTTAATTCACTTAAACAATTTTTCATTTTATAATATCGCGAATTAACCGTAGTTTCTAAATGCTTTGCGCTAATTTATGAATGTGAAAAGTGATTTTTTTCATTTTAGCTGTCTTTATTGTTAAAACAATGTATGATTCTTTGGGTGCCACTTTTGACAAGAAAAAGCGAGAGGAACGTTTGTTTTTGCTATTTTGACACTCCCATCAGAGAAGGTATTCGATTTGTGTAAAATTTGACACTTCATCCAAGTTGTTGTCAAATGTCCTCGTGTTGAGACCTTCAAAACCCGAAAACAAGTTTTCGCGAATGTGTCTGTGAGTCTGTTTGTCTGTAGATCTCTGGTCTGTTAGCACGATTACTTAAAAAAAGGCAGATTAGATTAGCCTTTAGTATGTTCTTTTAGGATTCGAAAACTGTAGGTGAAGTTCGTTAGTCAGCCATTTTGGACAAACATGCTAAAAGTTCAAACATGTTCAAAATTTTTGAGACTACTTTTTCTTAAGATTTATAAATTCTATGTACGGCTCTTCGTTGTATTCTGAAATTCAAAACATTGTCAGAAGTATAGCGTTTTCATAATGAAAAAAATTTAAAATTTTCTTGGTTTTATTAACCCAGAAAAAGAATGAAAAATCAAACATTCTATTTTGTTGTCAAATAAGTATGCAAGATACGAACGAATATGAATTGACCAAAATCTTTCACTCAGAAAAGAATCATTTTTTGGTTGAATTTTCAGTGTTTGTTTTATTCGTAAAAAACAACATTGAAAACAAAAAATAAATAAATATTTTGGACAAGCGATATAGGCTACGAAAAAAAGGATAGACCAAAAATGAGGCGCCGGATCGTATAAGGGCACAAAAAATTTTCTCGTGTGAAATCGTAGTCCCCTGGAGGCTTTCAAAAACATATTCAAATTTTAATTTTTGAATATTATATCTCGATTTAAAATTTGATTACGCATCTTTTTACTTCTACACAAACAATTGTAGCTTTTTTGGTTTTCAAGTTAACTAACAAAAACGTTTTTTTTTTTTTTGGAAAAGTCAATTTTAATTCATTTTTCACTTGAACACGTGCTCATTTCGTCAATTTTGAAAATTTTTCAATGAGATTTTAAGGGGTCGTACGTTAGGGTATCCTTCAACTGATAGATCAAGTCGATTTTGAAAATATTCGTTTGCAAAATTTTATTCATTTTTTTTCTGATCTTCGCAGCAAACCAGGCTTTAATATCTTTCAGCCCTTCGTTTGTTGAGGGAATTTTTAGTAAGCAAGTACTTCGCGCAGAAAGAAAATAAAAAAAGGTATGATAGAGTTTTTCGGCAAGTTTCAGACCAAAATATTTACTATTTTTGGAGCTATACTGAGTTTAGTTTAATATAGCGTCCGCGTTTTCGAGCGTATCAAAGGCTCCGTGGCGTACAGCCGCACGGCACGAAGTGTCTCGACTTTTGTATGGCTTATAAATTTGATAAAACCTAAATCCTTTATAAAATTAAATTTAACAAATTGAGTTATTAAGTTTAGTTATAAGTTTATATCACAAATATTTATCTCGTGAAAAATCGATTAAATACAATTTTTTTTGTAGTGTTTATTTAAAATTGGGAATTGATACAACCGTAAAAGATTCATTGTTCAAATCGACACATTCTCTCGCCTCTTTTTCGTTTTCTGCCTTGAATTGCCCGAAGTATATTTGATATATATTTAATATAATATATTTATATTCGCGAGAAGCGAGTGCATGTTTTTAGTTAAGTAATTTTTTAGGTGTGCTCACAGTATTGGACATTTTTGAACTGTGTAGCGCACAAAGTCAAAAATTATTACAGTGTTTTGGAAACTTTCATAAAGTTTTCAAATCAGGCTGTAATAATTTTAATCTAAATTCTGGTTCAGAAATGTCTGTTCTTTAAATTATGTATAAATAGTTTACAATTAAAAACAGATACTTGAACAGATGCTTAAATTGATACTTATATTTTTAAATCATTGTATTAATTAGTAAAAATATAGTTGCATAAGAATAACTATATTTGTAATCTGCCAGTACAAACACGCGTTTCGTTGACCGTTGAACGACTGAAATGGTAATTTTTCTTCCCAATAAAACTCATAAATGGAAAATGCAAATAGTTTTACAAATCGTTGTGTACTCAAAAAAGATAACAAGTCCTTTGGCACACAAGAATAACTTCATGCAGAAAGCTGTATTTGCTCATCACTTCGTGGCCATTTCGATGCTTCAACCTTGATTATTCTTTTCAGCCTCCAGACATTTTATTCAATTTGAAAACGGAGAAAATCAGTTTAAAATGTGTTAAGTGTACATACATAAGTCATTCAAAGTAAAAGATTTCTGTCATTTGCATAAATTCTGGATTTAAATCCGGTATTATAGGAATGGTCATGCATACACTTTTTGTTACTATTTGTGTTAATAAAAGTGCACCTTATAAGAGTAATAAGAGAGTGTCATCTATATTTATCGTTTATAAAGTTTGATAAAAAATCTTTTATTTTGTAGTATGTGATATAAGTGAAAAGAAAGAAGTCGAAATTATTTAATTTTTAATTCAATGGAAAAAAGTATTACAGGTCAACTTAATGACAATCTTTCGGTTTATACTTTTAAAAAATATATTTGACGATATTTCAACAGAAAAAGTAATAATTACATGATCTTATAAAAGCTAAAAACATGAAAATTAAAATTTCATTATTATATAATATAATAAAATTAATTAAATAATTATGAAAATAAAATTCTAATTTTATCTACTTTTACGTGCCCTTATTTTATAGATAATATTTACAGAAACGGACGGGAATTAAAAATTATTTCCAATATTTCAAGGGATTAAAAAAAAAATTATGAAGTTGCAAATAATTTCTCAAACTTTATGAAGATATCAAGGGATTTCATACACTGAGAAAAATTTTTAGAGATTAATTCACGGAAGCAAAGGAGCTTTATAAGATTTTGGGATATTTTTAAAGATATAAATGGATGTCAGCGAAATTTCAACATTTCAAAATATTTCAAAGGATTAAAAACGAATTCCAAGGGAGTTCATAAGAGTTGCGATGATTTTAATAATTTGGTTGAATGTTAAAGGCTGTCAGTAAGACATTTTAAAGAAATTACCAGAATTTTAAAGGTTTTCATAGGCCTTCAAATATTTAAATGGATTTGAAAGAATTTGTTTGCAAGAATTCAGCCCTTTTGTAGGATTTCAAAGATGTGGAAAGATTTTCAAATGTTGCAAGCTATTTCCAAAGACTTAAACTTTTTTTATATATTTAATAATATTCAAAACGATGCCAAACAATATTCAATAGATTTCAATAATTTGAAGTGATTTCAATGGATTTGAAATATTTTATTATATTTGAGAAGTTTCCAAAGAATTTTTCAGAGATTTGAAAAATGTAAAGCAATTTTCAAGAATTATAAGGGATTAAAAAAAAGTTGGAGTGTAGTTCCGAAAGTTCCGAATATGATAGTGAAAATTGGCACATATATGCTTTTCATGAGAATAACCATAAAAAACGTATAAAGTCATAAAGTCACAGAAATAATGTAGGTATCACATAGATTCCCTTTTTCAACTTTTTATCGCAGGCGGAAAGGTCACAGAAATAATTTAGGTCACGTTGGTTCTCCTTTATAACGGCTCATCGTGGGGGGGGGGGGGCTGGTCAAAAAATAATGTGAGTCACGTAGGTTACCTTTGGAACGTTTCATGATGCTGGGTGTTTAGGCACCCCTGTTACTCTGGTCACAAAAATAGTGTGGGTCACATAGATTCCGCTTTCCAAGTCCGTATCGGGGGCCTTTCGAACGTCTCACTGTGGGAGGGGGGGGGGGGGGGAATTGGTCACAGAAATGGTGCAGATCACATAGGTTCCCCTTTTCAACGTTTAATGGAGTAAAAGTAATACTTTAAGAAATATGCAATGTTTGTGATTTTTCAACTTGAACTTCGAATGTCCAGAAAACTGTTACTCATAGGCTAAAAATTAATTTCACATAAAATGTGCTTTTTGATCAGAACAACAAATTTTGTTCCAAATTTTCTTCTAAATTTTCATATTTTTTGGAGATAAATCGAAATCCTATGACTTTATACTTTTTTATGGTTTTTACCATGAAAATTAACCTATGAGTTAAGTGTTTTATGGGCAAGAAGTACATGTTTTAATTAATATTTTTTTCATGCAGACACTTTTAAAATGTGCTTCTTCTAATAATAAAACCGAGTTACCGGATGTCAGTTAATTGTTGTACGATCTTCTGAAGGCTTCAAAATTGGTTATTTTGGTCAACTAATACATTTTAAATGTAATTAAATTTTCAATCCGTAAAATTTGTTTAATAATCTTCAGTTATTAATCAATTTTAAGCAGGAAATTAAATGTGTAAGCTTTTAAGAAAATTAAAAAACCATATTGTTACCGGACGACATAAATACCTGTGAACTTTATTTTGTAATTCTGAAATTAATTCTAAAAATGGCGTTTTTTTAGCACTTAGATCTTAATCTTTTTTTTAAATCTACAATGTCACAAATTTGAAATAGGTAGTTAGTCACACGTTACTCAACGTCATTTACTTAAAAATTTAATCGAATTGCCTGCTCATAGAGAAAGGTTTGTAATGAGGTACATTTTCAAATATATTTTTTGACATATTTTGATATAATTCAACCCCAGGAGTTGAAAAATACAATTTTTTCAAATATCCATGTGTGTGTGCGTATGCGTGTAACTTTTTTCTGTTTAGCATATCTCGAATAGTAAAAGAGCTATGATCATAAAATTCGAAAGAATTATAGCTCTCACTGATATCTAGTTTTGATAGGATTTGGAGCTAGATCGGCCATTTAGAAGTTTATTTTTAGTTTACAAATTAAAAAAAATTGTGGTGCATTTGCAGAATAAGGGTGTTACCTGTTTTTAGGCTGGAAACATATTTTTTTCGGCAACAAACTATTAGAATCTTTAATATTGAACGTTAAATGAAGCGATTACATCAGGCAGAAGTTAAAAATTATTGTTGTTTTTGTTACTACGATGTCTTAAGTACGAGTAGGTCACGATATCGAAATGGGCATATCTAATTCACCTTTAGGATGCTTTTAAACATCCGTAAGGCCAGAAACACACCTTTGACAGGTCACAAAAACAATGTTTGTCAAAACCCTACCCTTTTCCAATGTCTCGTAGGGGCGGGAAAGCACCCGTATGATTAGTAAAAATATTAATGTTGATTAAATACCTACCCATTTCCAACTTCTCGTTAAATATGATCATTGCGATGTATCGTAACAGAGCCATATTTGAGGTATCGTAGTAACAAAAGTAACAATAATTTAAAACTTTTGCCTCGTTAAATCGCTTCATTTATAGTTCAATTAAAGATTCTAATAGTTTGCTGCCAAACAACATTTTTTTCAGCCAAAAGAGAGGTGACAGGTGACGCCTCTAATCTGCAATCTAACAAAAATTGTCCCTTGTTATATAAGAAATTTTTTTATATTCAAAATACAGCAATACGATAGCTTTTATGACTGACCTAGTACCGACTAATGAAGTATCAACAAAATTATTTATTCTTTTTATGCAAGAAAAACTTTTATGAGATTTAAAATGCAACAAAACAACATCTATTATATTTGAACCGATTTATTAACTTTCAAACAAGTTTGTATATTCTGTTTATCGGAGAAGAACTTTTTTCATGATAGGAATACTACAATACTGAATTTCACATGTTTTTCCGCGTTTTTGAGGTACGTCGAATGGCCTATTGAGGAACCTTCTATGACCTCTTGTGATATGGCTATAACTATTTATAAATTTTAAAAAATATTGTTTATTCTTTTGATAGGAGCAAATTTTTTTAATATTGGGAATACACCAGTAATGTATTATAATATATATTTTTGCGTCTTTCAGAGGCATTGATTGCCTAATCGAGGTACCGTTCATGGCCAACCACAACCTACTAATGTCGTTTTTCTTATAAAACTTATTTTCCTTGTTTATAAGTAGAGTTTCCTAATATTGGGAATATAAGCGTACTGAATTTTATGTAATAATTGTTCACATCTTCGGCGCGCGTTGATTGATCTATTGACGAACTTTCGATGGCCACTCTTGATTGAAAAATAGCTTAGAAAGCTCTAAAACACATTAAATTGCTTCTATGAGGTTTGAATTTGGAATATAAATGAAACCTAGTTATTATTTTGACACTACATAAGGTAAAAAATTATCAGCTACAATTTTTTTGATGAAAATATACATAATAAAATTCTATATTTAAATAAATTATTTTACCATACAAACGCGTATATTGTTCCAGAAACATGATAATGTCAATTATTTTATTTTCTCCCATATAGTGAATAAATAGAGTTTGATTTCCAAGAAAGAGAAAATACGCATTGTTTAATGATTCATTCGAGTTCTATTTTATGATTTGCGGCTCGAGTGATAAATGTATATTAAATTGTGAGGGCTAAAAGAAATAATTAAGCCTTTCTTCGCACCGGGGCGTTGAAAACGGTCTAGTGCAGCTTACGCTTGGGGCACAAGCTTTAATTAATGCGACATACTTTCCATCCCTGAAATGGGCGTATTCTCGCAATTTGAAATCCGCTTCGCTGCTTGTTGGGCTTTTCACTCCTATATACATACTCTATTCGCGTTCAGAGAGAGTAAGGCTTCTCGAATGATGAATTTTGTCCCAATCAAAGTACTTCTGCCTCTCAGCTATTTTAAAGAACTTTATTGGAAAGGCGATAAAATAAAAATTGTAGGGCTATGGAATATGGAAATCTCTGGTACATATTGGTAGGAATATCGTAATTAATAAATAGGAACATTTCATTTTTGACAAGGTTGATATCTCAAGTCTGAATACTCTCGAAATTTAAAGGGGATGACGAATATTTATAAACCGGTGGAAATCAAAGGTATAATTATATCCGAAAAGTACATTTGTAAATTAAAATAAAAAGTTGTCAAGCACAGTTTAAAATATTTTATACAAATTTCAAAGATTGCAAAATTTTCCAATACTCGTGCAATCAGTATGCAGTCAGAAATTAGAAATTTCTCTTATGGAATTACCGAGGGAATTGCTGCCAATTTTGATTTACAAACATCTGTATAACATTTCCAATCAGTCAGCGATCAGGGACTTTAAAAAAATGGCAAAAGGTATGGGAATTTCTGTGAGAAGCTCTTAACATAATTGTCAGGAACAATCAGGACAGATTTACGGTCACTTTTAGTCTCTTTCTTTCTTAAAAAAATTGTTAGAGATAAAGGTTTTTACCAGTTTTTGCATTTTCTTTATTTTCTAAAAATCTTTTGAGTATTTTAAAAGATTCTAAGGTAATAATAATTATAATTATAAATAATA
>JAAAKG020142503.1:0-11594 GCA_010014905.2 Druon quercuslanigerum
TTTAGAAAGTGTCAATGTTAAAAAAACTGAAGAATATATACTTGAAAAAATATGAAGGATTGATTTTAGGATACCCAATCTAACATAGTCAGTTGTGCTTGTCGTTCCTTGGTCAGAATTCAATTCTTAATTTTCCGAAAAAAAAAAACAAAAAGCTTTCAAGAATCAGCAGCTACAAGTTATTTTTAAGCTCGTTTTTTTATTTCATCCCACTGTCGGTCGTGGGTTTGCAGTCTTTTGTAAGTTTATAAAGTAAGGAAATTTTCTTCTTTCTTAAGGATATCTGGAATAAAAAAATCAACAATTAAATAAAGACAATGTATTGTTATGAGAAAATTGTTTATTTCAAATTATTCCCGTAGATTTAAAATTATAAGAAAGGGATTTTGAACCAGCCAGTATGACCCCACCAGGTGTGTTTTTCGTTCTTTGTTAACTCATAAAGAAGGAGATTTTCTTGGTTCTTATAGACATTGGGAATAAAAAGAACAAAATTCAAATCTGTATATAATTTAAAAAGATAAGGAAGTGATTTTTAACTATTCTGTCTATGTTTAGAAAGTGTCAATGTTAAAAAAACTGAAGAATATATACTTGAAAAAATATTGAAGGATTGATTTTAGGATACCCAGTCTAACATAGCTGTGCTTGTCGTTCCGTGTTCAAAATTCAATGCTAAATTTTTCGAAAAAAAATCAAAAAGCGTTCAAGAATTAACAGCTACAAGTTATTTTGAACCCCTTTTTTTATTTAATCCCACTGAGCTTCGTGAGTTTGCAGTCTTTTGTAATTTTATAAAGGAAGGAAATTGTCTTCCTTCTTAAGGATATTGGGAGTAAGAAGAACAAGAAAGAACTAAAAACAGCGGTGGTGGTAAGAAAACTTGAGGGAAAATATCGCTTCCTTAAATGGTTCTTCATAAACGAGAAGTTTCTGTTTGGTCTCTGCTGCTCTTGAAGGGTCGTGACCCAGTTGTTGCACTAGTTTTCGTTCTGACCGTGAGAAGATGCAATATTGATCCAAGAAAACATTTCTCTTCCGGTCGAATGTCAAAAACAAAAGTGAGGCCAAGCATTCATTAATTTGCATAAATTATACATAATTATTATTAATTATGCAGCTTTTAGTTGTAGGTTTGTAAAATACTAAATTGAATCTTAAGATGTCTATCAAGTGGCCTCTAAAAAAAATGTATCAGAACCAAAATTAAAAATGTCAATGTCGAATTTGATTAGGAGGTCCTCAAGTTGAAGTTATGATTTTTATTGTTTTTTTTTTCTTTTTATAATACATTATAAATATATATATACTACATGGCACGACATCCCCAACCCCAAATTTTAATTTCCGGAGAAAGAGAATCCGCAATTTTTGTCTCGAAATTTAATTGACATGGGAAAATTTTTAATTTTAGAAAAATTAAACTCAGGTTCCAGGGTTTCATCGAAACGTGCTAAACTTTTTGGAGATTGAAAATATGACCCAAAAATAAAAAATTTATTATTGTTACTAGTATTATTCTTATTTAATATTATTGTTTATTATTGCTATTATTCATTATTTTATTATTTTTACTTTTTAGCAAACCCTTCGTCTTTTTCATACAAATAATTACTTATGGACAATTTGTATATTTACCATGACTTTTTCAACAATTTTTAATTGCTTGTACAAATGTAAATTGTTTAAACAATTATTTATTCCCAAAAAATGTAAAAAAATAATATATTTTCTAATTGTTTCTGATTGTATAGTGTATAGAAAGAATACATCTACCACTTTTTAATTGTTTAAACAAATATAATTTGTTTAAATAATTACTATTTCAAAAATACTGTTAAAATCGTAAATAATTGTATGTCTTCTATTTTATATTCTTATATTCTATTTTTATAAAAATTGTTTACACAAATTGAAATTTGTTAAACATCAGAGTAAATGTATCGAAATCATGTAATTATTCAACAAAAAGTAGCATAGGTTTTAAATTTTAAAAACAGTGGACATCTCTGACTCAATTTTTAGAAATTTTGAAAATATGCAATAGTTCACTGTTTAAATAATCACATAATTATAGAGTCATGGCAGATTTAAAATTATTTATTAGTGATTATTTATGTGAAAATCAACAAAGATAAATTTTCAATTAAAAATGTAGTAGTTGATCTTTCAACTGAGAAATATATTAATTTTAAATTATTAAATATTATTAAATAACTTTAGTTTTCATTAAAAAAAATTATTTTCAACTGAAAGAACTTTTAACCAAAAAGATGATTTTTTAACAAAAATGATGAATCATATGCCAAACAAATGAATGTTAAAAAAATGCAACCGAGAATTGGATTTTTCCTAAATCTCGAAACAAAAAAGATTTTAATAAAAAAACAGTTGATTTAGAACAACCAAGATGTAAATTTAACAAAATAGATTAAGCTTCTTTAAAAACAGAAAAAATGTTCAACCAAAAAGATTATTTTCTATAAAAAATACGAATTTTCAAAAACAAAAATATTATTTTCCACTTAAAAATGGATTATTTAAATTTTTAGTTAAACAATCAATTCGAAACTAACAATAGAGTTGAATTTTCTACCAAAATATTTGCATTTTTAACCAGAAAAAATAAATTTTTACAAGAATTAGAATTTTCTATAAAAACAATAGAATTTAAAAAAATCAAGATTATTACAAAAAATTACAATATATTCTAAATTAATTCTAAATCAAATTATAATTTAATGATAATAATAAAATTAAAACAAAAAGCCCATTTTAACTTGGAAAATCAGCAAATTTTATGTATCCTATAATTTTTTAAGTATAATATTTGGAAGAATAATATTAAAATTAATTAGTCTAATTCAAAACTCACTTTAATATTTTGCAAAATCGAAGCCATAAAAAACTTTAAAAACAGAACAATCACAAAATTACACAATTTTTATACCGAGATCTTTAATGATAAAAATATTTTATTTAAATTAGAAATTTTCAAGAAAAATGTATGTACTATTCAAACTGAAAATTGTTTAACTTTCAATTTAAAACTGTACAAGAATGATCGGATGAAATTATCTTATTTATAAATTTTCATTTTAAAATTATTTTATTTGAAAGTTTTTTAATTAGATACATCATTAAATATTAAGGCATTTAAACAAAAATTCAATTTTTTTACAATTTAGAAAATTAACAGGAAATTTATAATGCATCCAATTAAAATTTAATATTAAAACTAAATTTAATAATTATAAGTTTTAAATTGTGAAATTGGTCTTAGTGAATTTTTTCATTTACTTCGAATATTTTTTTCTAATTATTTAATTTGAAGATTTTTTAAATTATATTACACAACTGTTAATTTAAAATAAATATTTAATTAAAAATTAATTCTAATTTTCCATTCATAAACACCTGAATATTTAATATTCTAAAAATGTAAACAATTTATATTTTTAAATCCAAATACATTTTTTAAATATATTTATGAGGATTTGAAGATAATTCTTGGATTCCAAATACTGTAGATTTAAAATTATGTAATCTATTATGTTTTTACCTAAAAACCTTAAATAATTTAATTTTTAACGTTATTAATAATTGTTAAAATATTTAGTTTAAATTTTAATCTATTAATTTTTCATTAAAAAAGATTAATTTTCAAAAAAAAAAAAAAATTCAGCTTCACAGTTGCATTAAGAAAAAAAATTTATTTTTAACTGGTAAAAGGTACATTTTTAAACCAAAATGGAAAAAGTTTCATTTTTAAACAAATAATTTAATTTTCTACTAAATTATTTAATTTTCATTTACGATTAAAAGTAATTCTTTGCAAAGTATTTTAACTTTAAAACAATCACTTTATTTTTAGCAAAAACATTTTTTTAACGAAGCATGTAATAGTTAATATTGCAATCGAAAAATATTTTGATTTGAAAAAAGACGAATTTTTAAGAAAATTTATAAATTTTCAACGCGAAAAAATCAGTGAAGGGAGTTAATCCTCAAACAAAATTTTTTTTAGCAAAATTGTTTAATTTTCAACCAAAGATATTTCTTCTAAAATTATGAATCTTTAAAAAAAGAAGAATGTTCAAATTTTTACCCAAAAAGTTGATATTTTGAAAAAAAAGATTAAATTTCTACAAAAATATTTGAGAAAAAATATTGCTTTTTAAAAAAATTGTTGCGTTTTGAAAAATGGAATTAAAATTTTAACCAAACAATAGAATTTCCAATCAAATGGGATGAATTTTAAAATAAAAATAAAAAAATATAATATCATTTTCAATCCAAAACAATTAAGATTTAACCAAAAAATAGTTTGATTTTTTTATTTATTTATATTAATTCAGTTCACATTAAATAGAAAAAATGAAAAAAAAAACAATTTTTCAGTAAAAAGGATTCATTTTCGAACCGAAAAAAAAATAATTTTCATCTTTACAGTTGTAAATATATATTTTACGAAAAAAGGTGGCTTTTCTATAAATTAAATAAATGTTCAACAAATGAATTAGATTTTTAACCAAATAGTAAAATTTGTATACAAACTAGTTGAATTTTTACTTTAAACAAAATTTCATCCATAATTATAATTGTTAAATTTTTAGTTTCGAATACCAATTTTCCACAGCAAAAAAAAAGAAATTTTGCACCTAAGGATGAATTTTCAACAAACAAAAACGAATTGCCAACCAAATTGTCAATTTTTCAAAAAGTTTTATATTTTAATTATATAGCTTAATTTTTAATCAAAATAATACTGAATTTTTGATTAAAAATAATTGTTTGCAAAGTTTTTTAACTCTATACCAAGTGTTTCATTTTTAACCAAAATTTTTTTTTACGAAACATGTAATAGTTAATATGTCAATCAAAAAATATTTTGATTTGAAAAAAGACGAATTTTTAAGAAAATATATAAATATTCAACGAGAAAAGATTAAGGATTTTAAGCATTTTAAGGATTTTTAAACCATTTAAAATAAAAAAGTTTAACTTTTAATTTAAACAGGGAATTTTCAGTTTTTACCAATTTATAGTTGAAAACTGGAATTTATTCATAATTATAATAACCTTTTCTCAAACAAAATTTTTCTATTAAAATTGTTTAATTTTTAACCAAATATATAAATTTTCTTCTAAAGTTATGAATCTTCAACCAAAAAAAAATAATTTTCAAATAAGAGTTTAAAATTGAATTAAATAGTTGAATTTTAAACCAAAAAATTACTATTTTGACAAAAATATTAATAATATAAATTTAATAATGTTCACCGAAAATCTTTCACAAAAAAATATTGCTTTTTTAAAAAACTGTTGCGTTTTAAAAAACGGAATTACAATTTTAACCAAACAATAGAATTTCCAATCAAATCAAACTTTAAATTTAAATTAACACGTGTCTAAATTATTTTCATTTCAATAATTCAAAGTTCCTGAATTATTCAATTAATTTGTTGATTGAATTATTATCTGATTATAGGATCTATCGTGAGCTTTGAACTTTCCCCAAAATTCGATTATTCCTTCATCTCTGGTGATCTATCTTCCTGGAAACATCTATAAATTCTGAAATCTCTTGCGGTGCATGAGAAATCGTTAGTCGAACAAAATTAATTTCATGAAGAGGTATAAAGTGGAAAACCCGGAAATGGCCCAGAATTTATTTTTTGACCCGGAATTTTACAAATTTAAAAAAATCCTTCCAAGTTTGATTTTAACCGTTTTTTAAATAATTAATTTAATTGTGCTTTTTTCAATTATGATATCATTGAGCTTAGAAGACGTAATTCCAAAATCTTTAATTAAAAAAATTTTTAATTTTATATTTTTAAATTTCTTACGTGCATTTTAATTTAAAGAATTTTAAAATGCTGTTATAAAAAATTATACAACTAAAAATTAGAAGCGTTTAAAAACGAAGATTTTTGATAAAAAAAAAACATTTTTCGTTCATCAACTTTGAATATAAATTAAATAATGATTAATATTCCATTTTTAAACAATGCAATTTGAAATTTTTTAATTAAGAAAAAGAACAGTTACTGAATATTTAAAAATATCTAACTGTTAACTAAAAATCAGTAATTTATAAATGAAATATTAAAAACTAAAAAAAAACTTTGAAAGTTACAATTTTAATTGGTCTATTCAACCAAAATTAATTTGTAAGTGAAATTGTTGAATTTTGCTGTTCAAATAACAATGGAACAAATATCATTTCTAAAAAAAATTCGAGTAAATTAAGAGGTATTTAGAAGATTTAAAAAAATTCAAAAATAAAATATAAAATAAAAAATAAAAAATAAAATATAGATTTTGGCTTATTTCGAACAAAAAAATTAGAAGATTTTTAAGAATTTCGACAGGCTTCAGAAGAATAAAAAACAATTCCTAGGTGAATTGAAAAATATTTTTTATTTTAGCAAACTAATTTTTATACATTATTTAAAAAGATTTATAAATATTTGAAAAATTGTCAAAAATAAAAGTGGAAGATTTTAAGAAAATTTCTTTAATTTAGCAGAATTAAAAAAATAATAATTAAAAAAAATGTAAAACAACATGTAGATGTTTCAAGACTCTGCAATAAAATTTTCAAAAATTTTAAGGATTTTTAAATTATTGAAAATAAAAATAATTTAACTTGTAATTTAAACAGGGAATTTTCAATTTTTACCAATTTATAGTTGAAAACTAGAATTTATCCATAATTTTAATCATTCTGATTTTGAACTTGGAATTTTTAAATTTCAACAAATTCTAAGCTTTTTTAATTTACTGGAAATTTTCGAAAAGAAAAAAATTCTGTATTGTAACAGGAACTTTTTCCAAAGAAGTTTAATTCTAAATTGAAGTATGGAGCTTTAAAATTTTAACCAAATTTGAGTTGAAACGAGATATTTTCGACCAAAATTTAAATTATAAATTGGAAAAGGGAATTTGACTAAAAAATTATAATTCTTAGTTGAAATGGAGAATTTTTGAAAAGAATTAAAATTCTTGATTTCAAGGATATTTTCAATAGAATTATATTTCTGAGTTGAAATTAAAAATTGCCTCAAAGAATTAAAAATCTGGATTTAAACTGAAAATGTTTAATTTTTAACCAAAAAGAAAACGAGATATTTTCGAGAAAAAATTTAATTCTGACAATTAGTTTTAATGGAGAATTTTCGAAAAGAATAAACATTCTAGATTTGAACAAAGAATTTTCAACATTTGACTATTGATTCTAAGCTGAAATTATAATTTAAAATTTCCTAAAATGGTATAATTTTTAACATTTTTAAATTTCAGTGACCGCGCAAAATATTTTCGTACAGGGAACATTTGTTCACTGGCAAAAAATAACGGGTATTTCATTTATAAATCGGTATTTTTGATTCTATTCCTGTTGAAAATTTGTTTACAAAAAAATTTATACAATAAAAGTCTATATTTAAACTTTACAGGAATTTTTTAATATTAAAATAAAATATTAAATAATCTCTATTATAAAAAAATAAAAATGTTCTCAACATTATTCATCAAAGGTCGAAAAAGAAAAATTTTTTGGCTACAAATAAAAAATTTAAAAATTTAGAAAAAGTTTATGAAAGTCATTAATATTAAAAGATTCGAACTCTTCAAAAGTGAAAACTTCTGAATTTAATTTTTTTTTCATCAAAGCTTAATCATTTATATTTCTAACGTTCCATAATTTATACAATTATACTTTTTATAAATTTTTATAATATATAATAAATTTTTATAATTTTCCAGGAACCTTATAATATTTTTATTTTCTTGGAACTCGAATTTTTTTATCAAATTTTTGGAAAATTCTTCGAAAGTAAAAAAAAATTACCTCAAAATCATCCAGATTCTTTGTTGAACATTTTGGAAATATCTTATTCAATATTCTACTAGATTAATTAAAAAAATATTAATTTTTCCTAGGAATTTCAAAACAATTTTTTTATTTTTTAAAAACCTTTAAAAATTCTTGAAAATCTTATAAATTTTATTTTCGAAATCTTCAAAAATTGACATTGAGTTTTGATTGTTTCGAAATCTTTTAAGTTTTTAAATTATTTTGGAACTTTTTTCGAAACTTCTAAATATATTTTAAACTTACTCTATCATTTTTAGAATAAATAATTATTTAATTATCATTTATTAATAAAATTTTTTAATATTCTCGAATTAGTTTTTTTTTCTTAAAAATTACTTTTTCTACCTGAAATTGAACTATTGCATTTTTTGTCTCAAAGTTGATCGTTTTCAGTTAAAAATTAAAATACTAGATTTTTCGTTTAGAGTTCAACATTTTTTGTTAAAAATTCAACTAATTGGTAGAAAAATCATATTTTTGTATAGAAAATTATTTTTCGATACTTAAAATTTAAAAACTTAGCTGAAATTTGAAGTAATTTGTCAAAAATTAATTTTATTAAATATTCAACTATTTGGTTGAAAATTAAATTTGAGATGAAAATGTATATTTTTGGTTTGAAAAATCAACTTTTTTTTTAATATCCGTCATGTTGGCTTAAAAATTCAACTATTTAGTTGAAGAATTTTTTTTGTTTAAAATCTCAAGTAATTGGTTTTAAAATTTTCATTTTAAGTTGCAAATTCAAGGAGGTTGAAAATTAATTTCTGTAGGTTAAAGATAAATATTTGGTTAGAAATTCAACTATTTTGTTACAAATCTTATTATTATGTTACAAACTTAACAAAATTTTCTACATTTTTTTTGTTGAAAATTACTTTTCTTAACTGATTTTTTAATTTTATTTTTACTGTTCAGTAGTCGTTATTGCGTTTGTTTAAAAGATGTCCTGTATGATTAAAAATTCATTTTATCAGTTAAATGTTCATACTTTTAGTAAAAAAAACTATTCCCCTTTTCGTTGAAAATTTAAATATTCTTAAAAAAAATGTATTCCATTTTAATTAAAAATTTAATTAAATTTTTGAAAATTGAACTATTTGATTGAAAACTCAACTATTTTTTGAAGTAATCTTTTCTGGTCGAAAATTCTAATCTATTGTTAAAAATGCGTCCGTTTGGACTGAAAATTCCTGCTTTTTGATTGAAAATTCATCTTTTTTCGTGAAAAAAACTTCGAATCGAAGAAAAAACGTAAGGAAGTCAGAGGCGAGCCGAAGACGAGCCGGAAGCAATCCGAAGGCGAGCCGATAGCGAGAGCTGTAAACCTCACTGCCTACTTTCGACACCTGTTTCACACAATATTTGTTATAACAAATTGAGGGAATTTTTAGATTAAAAAAAAAAGAAAATAAAAAATTTCAAAAATGTCTTGAAATTTATGGTAAGATGCGAAATAAAATTGTAAGACATTCGAAAGATCTACTGCAGAATGCCAATTTAATAAAAGATCATGAACGTGGGAAGAATTTATTTTTTCGCAGGAATTTATCGTTTTTCTTTTTCCGGTTAAAGAATCAGTGCCACTTTTCTCTTCTTTCATATCTCGTTTACTTCAGAAAAAGAATTACGTCAGTACTCAGCAGATATAAATTTAATTAAAATCGAGCTGCAAATCCTCCAAGAAATTATCTTTCTCTGAAAAAGGTCGACTTAATTTTCTTTTACGATTAAGTTAAATAAACTACGAAACACCTTTTATTTTTTTTTTAGTATTAGATGAACTTACTTTTGCAATTACATTCAAAAAATTATCATTAAATGTCAAAGATAAATACTAAGGTGTTCTAAAAAAACCCAATGTTTTTATTTAAAAAAACCAGTGTGCGGTAGTGGGGCCATCATCAAGATTTTTCAGAAGTAGCGTAATAAGAGAGTGCAGAGAAAGAGAGAGAAATAGAGAATGCATACACTGGTGCATACACTGTTGCATATCAGGGCAGTAGTGGGGATATTTAATAGGACTCTTTAGAGAAATTGCGAATATTTACGTATTAGTTTGTTTTAAATGCAAATATTTGGTTAAAAAGAACATTCTTTTTTAACACATATATATTAGGTTGAAAGTAGAACTACTTTGTTATAATTCACTTTTTTTGTTGGAGATTTAATTCCTTGGTTGAAAATGAAACTATTCCATTTTTAGAAAATTAATCATCATAGTTAAAAAATCATATTTAGGGTAATCTGGGTTGGTTGAGGATTGAACAATTTGCTAAAAATTAAACTATTCGGTTGAAAATTAAATTTTTCGTGTTAAATATGCAATTGCTTTTTAAACAATTAGTGTATTTCAGTTCAGTATTAAAATATTTTCTTGAATATCAATTATTACATTTTTGTTGATAATTTGTCCTTTTTATTTGAAAAAAAATTTGTTAATCTACTTTTTTTTTAAAGTTTGATTAAAGTTTGATATTTTTTGTTTTGACCTTGTTCTATTTAGTAAAAAAATAAATGCGCATTTTTTTATTTAAAAAAACCAGTGAGCGGTAGTGGGGCCATCATCAAGATTTTTAAGAAATCGCATAATAAGAGAGTGCAGAGAAAGAGAAATAAAGAGAGAATACATACACTGGTTTTGCATAGCAGGGCAGTAGTGGGGATATTTAAGAGGAGTCTTTAGAGAAATTGCGAATACTTACCTATTAGTTTGTTTTAAATGCAAATATTTTGTTAAAAAGAACATTCTTTTTGTTAACAAATATATATTAGGTTGAACGTAGAACTACTTTCTTAAAATTTACTTTTTTTGTTGGAGGTTTAATTCCTTGGTTGAAAATAAAATTATTCCATTTTTAGAAAATTAATCATCATAGTTAAAAAATCATCTCTAGGGTTAAATTTTTGTTAGCTTATGATTAATTTTTTAAACTAATAATGTAACTATTTCATTTTTGGTTGAAAATTGACAATCTTTATTAAAAAATTATGTATTTTATTAAAAATTATTATCAAAGGTGGAACTTTTTAAGTTTGAAGTAATCTGGGTTGGTTGAGGATTCAACGAGTTGGCAAAAAATTAAACTATTCGGTTGAAAATTAAATTTTTAGTTAAAAATGAAACTATTTTTATGAAAATTTATTTTTTCGGTTGAAAATTCAACTATTTAGCAGAAAAATCACGGATCTTAGTAAAAATTCGTCTTTTGGTTGAAAATGTAATTCTTTTGATCTTTTCTATTTAAAGTTTTTATCTAGCTTTTTAAAAATTAATTTTTTTTGGATTAAAAATTTTAATTTTTTAGTTAAAAATGAAACTATTTTTATGAAAATTTATTATTTTGGTTGAAAATTTAACTATTTAGTAAAAAAATCGTGGATTTTAGTAAAAATTCGTCTTTTCGTTTTTATCTAGCTTTTTAAAAATTATTTTTTTTCTGTGTTAAAAATCCATTTTCTTGGGTAAAAAGTCTTTTTTTTAAAACACAATTGTTTAGTATTAAATAATCTAGTGTGGTTGAGGATACAATAATTTGGTAGAAAATTAAACTATTCAGTTGAAAATTAAATTTTTAAAATAAATTTAAATTTAGATTTTTAAATTTTTAATTTTTTTGGTAAAAATGAAGCTATTTTTATGAAAATTTATTTTTTCGGTTGAAAATTCAACTATTTAGCAGAAAAATCACGGATCTTAGTAAAAATT